>JANZLH020000027.1:725232-736092 GCA_026770325.2 Erythroxylum fimbriatum | reverse complement strand
ACTTAGCAAATTATGTTTCAAGCCATCAACAAGCAAAACATTGTCAATGGTAGGCAAAGGTTCCTTACCCACTTTACTAATACCAATGACTTTACCTATGTTGTTGTCTCCAAATGTGACATATCCTTGATTCTTTGGTCTAATTTCTGCAAATAGGTGCTTGTCTCCACTCATGCGCCTTGAATTGCCACTATCAATGTACCATGTGCTTGGTGATTTTTCATCCCTTGCTTGTACCTACAATTGAAACATTCTTTCTTCTTATAGGTACCCAAACCATTTTAGGTCCATTTTGGTTAGTCACATAAATCTTATTAGGACATTTTGTACCTTTTACCACCCAGATTTTCTTTAGCTTAACACATCTCCTAGTACTTTTACATGCAATTTCTATATGACCATCTTTCAAGCATCTAGCACATTGAGCAACTTTGCCATCTTTGGTGAATTTGGAAATTAAGGAACAATCTCTATCAAAAGGGTCATGTCCTAAACCATGCTTAGAAATGGAATATCTTTGTAAAGACAACATCTTTTCAAACTTTTCATTTCCACCAGCAAATTTACCAATCACATAAGAAAACTCCTTTCTAAGTCTATCAAGCTCACAAGTAAGATTTTCTTTTTCAGCAAGGTATGTAGAGTGATCTTCCTTAGTGCTTTCCAAATCATCAATAGTCTCAAGTAAAACACTATCTTCAGCAACTAACTCTCTTATTTTCTTTCTCAATTTTTTGTTGATTTCTATAGCTTCTTCAAAATCAATTTGTAAAGCAGTAAAAGAGTCTCTAAGTTCTTGATAGGTGAGCATTACCTCATCCTCATCGTCACTTGTTAATGAGCTATCTGCCATAAGAGCTAGGTTGTTTTCATCATCACTTTGATAAGCTTCTTCATCATCACTCCATGTGGCTACAAGGCTAGCTTTCTTCTTCCCTTTGTCATAATTGTCATTTTTCTGGAGAGAGGAAGAGCTTTTGCATTCTCTAGCATGATGACCTCTTTTTTCACACTTCCAACATTCTTCATTGCTCTTCTTTTCTTCATAGCTCTTGCTTCTCCTTTCCGTGGTATACCTCTTTCTTTCTTCATTTCTTCCACCACGTAATTCTTTCTTCCTATTTTTGAGTAGCCCTTTGAACTTTCTCAAGTTTCTGGCATACATTGCTATTTCTTCATCATCTTCTTCTTCATCTATTTCTTCGTCACTTTCATCAATAGAAGAAGCATTAGCTTTTAAAGCAATTGACTTTTGTATCTTACCTCTTCCTCCTCTTGACTTGAGAATGATCTCATAGTTGATGAGAGATCCCACCAATGCATTGAATTCCAACTGATTGAGATCTTTAGACTCCATGATAGCGGTGACTTGAGAATCCCATTCTTTCGGTAGTGAACGAAGAATATTTTTCACTTTTTCGCTATCTGTCATATGCTTTCCAAGGTTGCCTAATCCATTTATGATTTCTGCAAAACGATTAAGCATAGTGGAAATAGACTCACCTTCCTTCATGACAAACATTTCATAATCGTGGAGAAGCATGTTGATCTTTGTCTCCCGGACTTGATTGGTTCCTTCATGGGTGATGCGAAGTCTTTCCCACATTTCTTTAGCACTGGTACATGAGTTCACTCGATTTCTTTCCTCAACCGTGAGAGCATAATAGATCAATTTCATAGCTTTAGCATTGATGTATGCTTGCCTCCAATCATTGTCGTCATACTCCAGCTCCGTTTTATCTCGCCATTTTCTTTCAATGGAGCTTGAGGACCGAAGATGATGATCTTCCAGTATTCTACTCCCTCGCTTATAATATGATATTTCATAGGATTTTTCCAAGAAGAGTAGTTAGTACCATTAAACAGAAGAGGGCGATTATTAGTGTTACCTTCTTTCGCTAGGTTATTGTGTGTCATCCCTAGATACTTTTGCTCTGATACCAATTGTAAACGATCTAGAAGGGGGGGGGTTGAATAGATCTTTAAAGCTTTTCATAGATTTCTACAATAAAATCAGAAGTTAATACACACAAAACTAAATTAACTAAATTTAAATGTAACGAGTAGGGAAGAAGAGCAATCACTATTTTTATAGAGGTTCGGTGCTAAGACCTACATCCTCCACCTAAGCTCCCACTTAGGATTTGGCAAACCACTTTACTTGTAGACTTTTTAGTTCAGTGTGAACTTTTATACCTCACTTGAATTCAGGCTCAAGCAACCCTTACAATCCGATTTGTTTTTCCGGCACAAATCCTACCACAAAAGTGATTCTGCTCTAATCACTCAACTCACCAATACAATGAGAAAAAGATGAAAGAACAATGCTCAATACAGATTTGGAATAAGCTAAGAGCAATGGAGAACAATAATGTGAATAATGATCAGTATGCCTTTTTGCAATTAAACCTCTTAACACTTTGATCTCTTAATCTATTATTTATTTGCAAGCTTCTATGAGATAAAGACGTTGCAAATGGATATGTAGCCGTTGCTTGATTTATCATAGACGTTCCCTAACTTTCTCCTTTCCTTTTGTGAATGATTCGGATGAATCTTGTCTAGTTCTACCTGTAAGTCGACTTGTCGTTGTGTGTAAGTCGACTTATGTCTCTTCGATAACTCGAATTATGTAGTATAAGTCGACTTGCTTCAACGTACTTCATCTCCGCTCTTCTATAACTCGACTTATATAGTATAAGTCGACTTGTGTGTAACATGTAAGTCGATTTGTGTAATGTAACTCGACTTATGACAACGTTTTTCGTAAGAACTTCATCTCCGCTCTTTGATAACTCGACTTGTGAAGTGTAAGTCGACTTGTGATATACTTGGTTGACTTGTTGCTGCCTCCAACGGATACATTTGATCAAATCTTCACTTTTAATGACTCAATCATGTTGAAGATTGTTTCCTTCTTGATTCCTCAATGATTTATAATGTCTTCTAGATTTCTTTCAATCCAAAATACCAGCAAGAAATTTCTTAACCAATTCTATACATTTTGTTATTATCAAAACATAAGTTGAATTAAATTTGTCGACCACCATTGGTCCAACATTTGGAAATTATTTGCAGAAACAAGTAAAAAAGAAAAGGGAAAAATAAAGAGACTCATGATATATCACTTGGAGATGATGAAGCACGACAATTACTAGATAAAGGAAAAAAGGAAACTACTATTGACATAGATTCTTATGTTCCTTTAAGAACTACTCCTGGTTCTCAACCTAGTCTAAAAAGTGCTTTGATTCATAATGATGTTTTTTTTGTGATGTAAAAGAGCATGTGGTAGATGGTTCTATCATTCATGCATTCCTTTAGATGTTTTAAATTCACAATATTTTCAGGAAGCAATAAATGTTACAACAATGATAGGTCCAGGATTTAAGGTACCTTCTTATTATGAGATGTGTGTGCCTTCACTTCAAGATTTAAAAAAGGAATGTCAACTAATTGTGGATACATATAAGTCTAGTTGGGAATCAACATGATGCACTACTATGGCAGATGGGTCGACCAATCAAAGACAAAGAACCTTAATTAATTTCTTGGTTTATTGTAATATTGGAGCAACTTTTATCAAGTCCCTTAATGCTTCTGATATATGAAAAAGTGCTAATGCTTTATTTGAATTATTTTCTAAAATTGTCGAGTGAGTTGGACCAAAGAATGTTGTGCATTGTGTTACAAATAAGGCAACTCATTATGTATCAGTTGGGTACTTATCACAATCAAAGTATGGACATATTTATTGGTCTCCATACACTGCTCATTGTATAAATCTTATTTTAAAAGATAGTGGTGGAATGGACCTTATTTCTAATCTTGCTTCACGCGCATCTAAGATTACAATTTTTGTGAATAATCATATCACATTTTTGTCATAGTTAAGAAAGCAAGAAGATTGGGTTGAGATTGTGCGTCCTGCTACTACTAGCTTTGCAACTACATTTATTACTTTAAAAAGTGTTTATGAACATAAGCAACTAGTTCAAAATAGTGTCAAGTAAACACTTTTCAAGTCATAAGTTATCAAAGAGTGAAAAAGGAAAAGAAGTTTGTGCTATTATTCTGGATAATAAATTTTATGATGCTTGCTTGATCATTGTTAAGATTGTTGCTCCGCTTATAAGGTTGATGGGGATTGTTGACTCAGATGAGAAGCCATCTTTGGGGGTATATATATGATGACATGTATAGAACTCATAAAACAATTATAAATCTTTTTAAAGGAAAGGAGAAATTGCACAAGCTTTATGTAGATATTATTGACCGACAATGGGATAAGCATCTTACTTAAAGGATCCACTTAGCAACTTTATTTTCTCAATCCTTATTACTTATATAGTGGAGATGCATGTACAAGTAATATTATTGACGGTCTGTTTGATGTGATTGAATGCAAAGGTATTTTCTCTATTGAAGGAAAATCATAAGCCATAAATGAAATTAAATTGTATTGTGAAGGTTTTGGGAGTTATGCTAGATCAATAACAAAGAGATAACTTATAATGAAAAAAATGCAGCTTGGTAAGTTTTTATAGTTTTAATTCATTCTTTACTTATTAATAATATATTTTTTATTTTTCATAACTATTAATTTAAAATATAGATGAGTGGTGGAGATTATTCGTGATAGTACTCCAATGATGAGAAAACTTACTATTAGATTATTCAGTCAAACAACTTCGGCATCAGGTTGTTAATGTAATTAGATTGTTTTTGAATGTATTCATACAAAAAATGAAATCATTTGGAACATTATAGACTTAATGACCTTACTTACATTACTTAAAATTTAAGAATGAAAAATAGGTATTTTATAGTTTTGTTTTTATTTCAATAATTTTATTTTTATTATTAACTTTATAGTTTCTCTATTATATATTCAGAGCGTTTAGTAAAAAGAGAACATATGATCCAGTTGATATTGATTGTATTAAACATACTGATTTTTGAATCGAAGAAGAAGAAACATCATTTGATCTTGATTATAATGAACTTAAAAAGGCAATTTATCAAAAAAATGTGTTTGCCACAACAAATGAATTAAGAACATCTACTAATGGTTAGTTCATATCTTATTTTTATCATATTTAAGTTAAAAGTCTAATGTATTACAAATTTACAATTGAGAATAATTTAATGCATTACTAATTTGTAATTTATTTGAATGTAGTAGAAGAAATTGATGCAAATACTTTGGATGAAAATGTAGTTTACGAGTCTTTAGATAGCATTGGAGAATTTGCAGCTTTTGAAGATGATGAGACACAACCTCCTTCAAAAATACAAATTTGATTTTTATTGTTATTTTAAATTTTATATTAGAGTAATATTTATTTATTATTAGTTTATTATATAAGAATTATTATATAATAATAGACATTGACATTTTTTTTCCAATATGATATAATATTTTTATTTACTTTTATAAATTTTATTTATTATTTATTATATAGCAGTTTTTAGCAGTTTAATACTAGTTGAATCATTAAACCTTAAACCTTTCCTTTAACCGGTTTGAAGTTTGGTCCTATTTTTAAAACACTAGGGGAAACTTACTATCTTAGATGTACTAAATGTAAACAGAGGAAGAACATGATATTATAGATTTTGTGAGATCTGACACTTTTTGACGTTTTGATTTTATACTTCAATAAAATTTAATATTTTAGAAACTTTTATAGGGCTTGTTTGGAAAATAGTTTATCATTTATTTTTTGGCTGATTAAGATGTATTTGGCTATTTGGTTATATCAAACAACCAATAATTATGTTTGGAAATTAATGGATTGGGCTGGTAGATTGAACTTAATCTTCTATTTTTGAACATGCTACTATGAAGAGTGTTTTCAAACAGTGGCTGAAAAATTAAGGGAAGAAAAGAACATTGTGTCCAAAGGTTACAATAAAATGTAACCATGGGCAACTTCAATTTCTTCCTCTATTAACATTCTTCTTGTTGAACGTCCATATGTTCGTCCAGGATATGTAAAAATAGATAAGTTACCATCAGAGTCACTCGTTCCTCCCCCATCGTCATTACGAGCAACTTTTATTTCTCTTGTATGAACATACGACTCAAAATAATGTGAACAAAATGTACTAGCTTCCTCCACTAAATAAGCATTACATATCGAACCTTTAACTCTAGCCTTGTTTTTGACATTTTTCTTCTAGTGATGCAAATACCTATAATAGAGAATATGGTTATTACAATTTAGTAGTTAAAGCATGTTACTACTTCATTTACAATATTTTTTTTAAAATTACCTCTCAAATGGATACATCCATCGATATTAAACTAGACCGGCTAGTTTTTCCTCATGTGCTAAATGCATAGGTAGATTCTCCATGCAGTCAAACAAAGTTGGAGGAAAAATCCCTTCTAATTTGCACAAAGTTACTGGAATTTTCCTTTCTAGTTTGTCCATTTCAACCAACTTAATTTTAGATCATATTAAACTTTTGAAAAACAAACTTACTTATGTTATTACTTCCTAAACCTTATTCGGTAGAATTATCCTTTGTATAAACGCATGACAATCATGACTTTTCATCCCAAATAATTTGTACTTCCTCATGTCCACACACCTTGACAAGTTTGAAACATAATCATGGGGAAACTTTAGACTTTTCAACCATTCACACAAAATTTCCTTTTGTTCTTTGTCCAAAGTGTAACATGCTTTTAGATATTTACTGGTGCGAAGATCTTTATGTAACTCATTTCTTCTACAAAAAAGTTGCAAATCAGCTCGTGATTTTGCATTGTCTTTTGTCCTCCTTTCAATGTTCATTATGGTATTGAACAAATTGTCAAAAATATTTTTTCCAATATGCATCACATGTAGATTATGACGTATTAAATTAGTTTTCCAATATTGCAAATCCCAAAAGATGCTTTGTTTTTTCCAACCAAAGTTCTTACTAATGCTTGTATTTACTTCATCAGCTTCAAATTCTGTAACTTTCAACAAGCCTAATTCCTCAACCTCCTGCAAAATCTCTTCACCAGCTTTATGAGGGGGAGGAGGTGTTTTTACCATCCTATTCTTAATGAAATTTTATTTATTGCGTCTAAATGGATGGTCTAGAGGAAGAAATTTCCTGTGATTGTCAAACCAACAAGTTTTGCCCCCGTTTGGAAGATAAAACGCATCAGAATCATTGCCATAATAAGGACAACCCAATTTTCCTACTGTGCTCCATCCACACAATATGGCATATGCTGGAAAATCACTAATGGCTCCCATCAAAGCCACTCTCAACACAAAATTTTGTTTCAGAGACACATCATATGTCTGCACAGCATATTCTCAAAGATGTTACAATTTAGATATCAATGGTTGTAAGAATACATCAATTCTATGCTTTGGATTTGTAGGCCATGGCACAATCACTGTGTTGGACCCCGATCTTTCAGTGAAATTTAGAAATAAGAAATGATATAAAATCAGTGTTTTATATATGCATTGTGTAATGGAAGTATTAAGAAAATTATGAGAAAAGAATTATGAGTTTCCGTTGTTTCGGGTAAATTGTGAAGATTTGATGAGTTTTAAAAGTTCAAGTGGATGAGTTGATTGAATTGGAAGTTAAAAAGTAAGAATTAAAAAAAAGGTATGAAAATTTGAAGAATTTAGAAAGTTTGACTTTTTGGTCATAGAGAGTTGACTTTTCGATTTAGGCTAAATTTGAGAAAAAGATCTTCATGAAACTTATAGCTCCTGTCAAGAGCTTTCTGTAGCCACAAAGTTTGATATTTTTCGATATCGGGAGAAGAAGTTATGATTAGTCAAAGTTAAGTATTATTTTTGCTTGAAGTTTGACTTTTTGGAGATAAAAGTTGACTTTTTGATTTAGGCAAAATTGGAGAAAATGATCTACTGGAAACTTGTAGTGTTTGTTAACAGCTTTCCGTAGCCATTAAGTATGCAATTTTTCAATATCGGGGCTAAGAGTTATGAAATTTGAAAGTTTGGATGTGTTATAGGTTAACTTATGAAATGACAGAAACTTTGAGTGGATCTTTGACTCCCTTAGAGGACAATTTGATTTTTCAGTTCTTCAGGGAAGTTGTAGAACTTCCTTTGATCTTTCTTCCGACACCAAATTTGTCAAATTCCGAGTTCGGGATCAAGAGTTACGATTTTTGAAAAATTCGATTATATTTGTATAATTGAAGTTCTGTTATTTGGTTTTCGATCCGACCCTTTTTCAATCTTTCGCTTAAAATATCTTCGTCCGACATCCGATTGACTCGATTTTTGAAGCGTTAGATTCCTAAGACAAGTAATTTCATTTTCATGAAGAATTATGAATTTTAGGAGATTGAATTGAAGATAATTGAATTGAAATCAAGTGAGTAGAGAAAGTTTCTGAACATGGTTCAGTACTTTGCAAAATTCGGGAGCTGTGGAGCTCCGATTGAGTCGATTCTTGAGGCCGAATAAAATTAAGATATGGGGCTACAACCATGTGAAGGGATCGAATTTCAATTTAGTCCCTAAGGTCGTTAATGTTTGAGTCAAAGTTGGGTTAATATTCAGTCTCAGATTTTGTGTAGGTTCGATAGTAATTCGGTCATAACTCCTTAATGTTTGATCCGAATTGAGCGTTTTTGGTGTCATTTTTTAAGAGGAGACATAGAGGAACAATTTTCAAGAAAAAATTTTGTCCAAATTATTTCGTTTTGCCACTCAAATTTAGGACGCAAGTTATCAGTTTTTCAAGAATGTGTGCAGGGGCAAAGATGGAACATCACTTAAAAGGGTTAAGGTGTAAGTTTAAATGGAGGGGCAATTTGGTCAATTACCCCTCATTAAATGACATGGCACTAAACATAAAGAGGGCTGTTGTTTTGTAGTAGGAGAAGCCGATTATTAGAAGAGAAAAGAAGAAGAAACGAAAATGAGAGAAAAGGAGAAGAGAGGTTCGGCCATGGTGGGAGAAGGAAGAAGAAGAGTGGAGCAAGTTTGATTTTCATGGGTTTCTTAGAGGATTTTCGTTGGTTTCAAGAGGAAAAGGGTAGAGGAAGATGATGGTTGCCTTTGAAGCTTGAAACATACGAAAATGGTGGGAAAAAAAGTAAGAGGGAGAAGTTTTTATCTTTGAATCTTTTGATGAGTTTATGGTTTAGATAGGTTAAGGATGTTATGGATTTGAGTTTTCCTATGATTAATTTATGAGATTTTGCTAGGATGGTAGTTTGTTATGGTGAAAAACAAAACCTAGAGAGAGAAAGGGTTAGAGGAAGAAGAAGATGTTGGTTTTTCAAAGGGGTTTTTGGATTCTAAGCTAAATATCGGAGTTTCTAACCTATAGGAACTATAGGTTGGTTAGATTGGAGGTGAATTAGGGTTATGCCATTTTCATGATTTTTGAAATTTTGGAATTTTTGGAAATGTCTTGATTTAGATGGCTTGAGAATGTGATGAATTTGGAGTTCCAATAGTTAATTTAAGTAATTATGTTATTTATGATGTGAATTTGGATGATTATGGCTTAGGTATATTTTTAATTGAAGGAAAGAGGGAAGCTTTGGAGAAATCGAGGTGTGGACAAGATACTAGCATGGAAATAAGGTGAGTAATGTATTTATATTTTGAATTATAAGTTCGTTATGCATTTTCGAAAAATCAAGGATAAAAATGTTTTGAAAAATTATTATTTCTGAATGATTTATTTTGTTGAATTTTGTAATGATTTAAGCCATTGTTAAGGATGGGTTCCGAATGATTTTGAGAAAATGAAACAAAGAAAGTATCAGATTTTGGTATTGATTCCAAATGGTTTGAAAAATTGTTCCAAGTTCTAAGTGTTTGAAAGTTTGGATTTCGGAATATTTTGGAATTGATTTTAAAATCTTGTTTAGGCAAAGGTTTGGAAAATTTATGATTTTTGAAATCGTTTATGAAAATGTTTGAAAAATTTATGATTTCCGAATACTTTCGGAATGAGTTATGAAATATTGGTTATGAAAGGGTTTGAAAAATAAGGATTGTTAAATCAGAATTTTGATTTCCCGTATATAATGATTTTGATGATAAACAAAAGTAATAAAAAGCAGACGATACAAGAAAAACAGACGGAAGCTGCGAAGCAATAAAAAGCAGACGATACGTGAAAAGCAGAAGATGCGAAAAGCAGACGATGCAAAAAGCAGAAGATGCAAAAAGCAGAAGATGCAAAAAACAGAAGATGCAAAAAGCAGAAGATGCGAAAAGCAGACGATGCGAAAAGCAGAAGATGCAAAAAGCAGAAGATGCAAAAAGCAGTAGATACAAAAAGCAGACGATGCGAAAAGCAGACGATGTGAAAAGCAGAAGGAACAAAAAGTAGACGAAAGCTACACCACAAAAGCAGACAATGAAGTAACAGACAAAGAAAGTCAGAAGTATCAACCTATGGAAGTTATTGAGCGCAACTGCCTTAACCGTTTCTTTCAAGAATCAAGAAGCAGTTAATCAAGAAGCAGTTGGAGATTCAACTATAAATAGAGAGTCGAAGTCGAAGATATAGACTACTGAAAGTTCTAATACTCTGAGCAAATTTTCTGAGAGACATACTGTTAAAACGCAAAAGCGTATTTGCGCGATTACTGTTAGAGCAATCATTTGAGAAACAAGCTCTAGTTATTTTCATTATTTGAAAAGAGATACAGATAGCCTGAGGAGGCTAAGAGTAAAATAGTACCATTGTTGTAAAGAGACCTGAAGAGGCTCGTCGAAAGAATACTTGTAAAAGTTTTGAAGATAGTGAAATCTCAGAAAGATTTCTGAGGACTGGACGTAGCCCACGGTTTGGGGTGAACCAGGATAAAATCTCTGTGTTCAAAATCTTTTAACTTTC
>JANZLH020000027.1:698948-708981 GCA_026770325.2 Erythroxylum fimbriatum | reverse complement strand
AGAGATTTTGGAGTACCACGCTCAGGTATGAAGGTATGTATGTTAAGAGGTTGGGTTCCGGTAACGGGATCCAACATCATACATATCACACATTAGTCACTTAATCCAAGCATCATTCTAGGTTCAATTCAAGCCCCATTCTAGCTTAAAGTAAGGCCAAATGGCCGAATGTCTGTTAGGCGGACATCCATGTCCGCTAAGCGGACCTTTACGGTCCTCTCGTAGAAATGTTAAATTTTGGCTCTCTAGATAGCCAAATCTCTTCTTGGGGTCTTCATAGAAGTTGTAGAACTCGAAGTCCTCTTCGAAATCATACTTAAATGACCTCAATGCGAGTTCTACAGAAAACTTTATACGTCTTGCCCCAAACCTATCCAATTGCATCCTTATTTGCCAGATTTCTAACTCTTTACTTACTACATTCACTACCTTACGCTTGGTCTATCATTTCTAATTTAATTTCTCATCATTTCCCCAGCATTCTAACTCCATTTCAACTTAGTATCATCCATAAAGAAATTATAGTCCATGGTTGATCATGAACACTAATAACAGAACATACACATATATACATTCATCATAAACTTTCTTCACATATTCTTCTTCATTTCCACTTTCATTTCACTTCTAACTATCACCTTAATTCTTCCCATTTCAAGAACATAACTCAACATCCTAGTTAACATAACTTTCACTTTCATTATACCCTTAATTCACAACTCATAACATCTACATAATAACTCATCACTTATGGTTTTCATACTCTTAGAACAGAATACAAACACATGTATTCATCCATCAATTTACTACACCCAGTACTCAACTTCAAGTCAAAATTTGAAACTCTTAAAGACCGAATTTGAATTTGATGTCCCATGAAAAATGTAGCCATATGTCTCTAATTTAATCCAAATTAAAAATCATCTCATTTGGATAACTACAAAATAAGTTACGGCTAAATTATAGATGCATAATCAGTGGAAAATGTTAACAGTTTTCCAGCACACTTTAAACACCATTTACTCAATTAATCCAACATTATATCATTCCATAATCTATTACTTATCGAAATACCAAAGTAAGACATTAATCCACCATATTACTCATTCACGTTTTAGCATGTACCCATCCTCATTTTATGATCATTTAACTCTTAACTATCATCAAAACTTGTTTCATTTCAACCAATCAAGAAGAGTAATGCTTATACTTACTTGTTTAGCTTCAATGTCTTCAAATCACACTTAACCCTAGCTTCTCCCATGCATCCCACGATCATCAACTTTCAAGGTGAAATGGGTTGGGTCTTTTAGCAACAAGAAGAAGATAGCAAGACAGTTAAGTGGCTAGTAATGGAAGAAAGCAAGGTTCCATTTGATGCTTGGAGAAAAGAGTGTCATGAGTGAAGAAGAGAGCAAATGAAGAAGACGAAGAAAAGAAGCAAGTGTCGTAAATGGATAAGTGAAAGACCATAAGATGGTCTTTAAGTTGGGTAAAATTTGTGGGTGGTGAGTGACAAGTGTTGTGACACTTGTCACTTGCCACTTGTCATCTTACTATGGTGGTGAGTGGCAAGTGTTGTGAAACTTGTCACTTGCCACTTGTCATCTTACTATGGTCTTTCATTGGTTCTTTAAAATGCTAGTCTATTTGTCTCCAATTTTCAACCCAATTTTCAGTAACACTTGTCATTAAATCCCAATATCATTATAAAAATTTCTATTGCCATTTGACTCTTATTTCTACTACTATTCATCAATTGTTCTACCACTCGACATTTTTCTTAGTCCAAAAATACCCTTAAATTCCAGAAAATTCTCATATTTCACCAAAAATTCCAATTCACTACTTATACACTCCAACACAAATTTTAACACATACAATTCATAATTCCAAATATAATCACATTTGTAGATTAATTATACCCAGAAAATGTCAATTAATGCATGTACAATCATTTTAATGTGCAAAAATCAATATTCACATGTGTGTATGCTAATATAATGAATGAGCATGAAAAGCAATTTTCTAATCTCTTATTGCTATTTTCTCAGTTATAGAAATCTAGGGTTCTAACCCTTAGTATGAAAACGGGATGTTACAATATGTACTAGTGCCAAATAAAATAAGTATCATAAAAATATGAAAACTTATTTTAATAAATTATTGTAACATATACAAATTATCTAATATGTTTAGAATAAAATTAGTATTATATTAAAAAAGATGCGTGTAAAGATTCGAACATGAAAAGTAAAGAGAACCTAATCATTTCAGAGAGCATCAATGAAATAACGGATTGAAATAATTAAGATATTTGCAACTATAAGTTAAACACATCCTATATTAATTCATTTATAAACCATAGTTCATAGCTCAAAAAAAATTTGGTTGGTACAGGCCATTTACATTAAAATGCAGGAAGTTCAAACTGCAAAAAAATACCCAAATTAAACCAAGTACATAAAAGCTAATAAATAACAAATCACTTACCTCAAGCGATTGTAGAAGGATCTTCTTGAAGGAAGATGATGAAGGAGCAACTCCCTAAAACTGACGGCCAAATAAGATAACCAAAACAAAGCAAAGAAGACAATGAATTTCAAATCAGTACGTAAAATGATATAAATTCATGTTCAAAAGTCTTAGTTATAGCATTCGATTACCACCATGTCATGCAATAAAATCCAGTCATTTGCCTTTTAAAACATAAGAGGATGATAAAAGTTCTATATTCAATGAAGTAAAAAGATGCAAAATGACTACGCTGCAAAATATAGAAACAGATACAAATTCGATTAAACTTTGTTAAACCATAAAGGAGTCTACTATCTTTTACCCTAAATATAGTACTTTTGCATATTTGATATCATTGTGATTCCGATATCATTAAAAAACAACCACTTATACTAATTTTAGGTCTTAACATCTTTTAAGCTGAAGCTTGACTGTTGAGGATTTATATTAAAAATAGTTTCCTTAATCTCTTTGATAGTGAGTGAGAAATAAAGGATCCTATCCTTTTTATATCATTAGTGATTGAGTTATGAATGAAGGAGATGGGAGAGGAATGGAGGATTTACTAGTCGTTAAGAGGCTTCAATGGAAGGAAAGTTGGTACCTAAAATTGTTATTAATTTAAGGAAAATATGAGTGAAATAATATTGGGAAGCAATAAGGAAGTAGAGGAACTAGAAAAAGGCGATCCTGAATGGAGAGGGAGAAGTTATAGAGGAAAAAGAGACTGCAATTATGCCAAAAGTAAGTTATCTCTTTTTTTAAAAAGAAAATAAAATTTGTTTCATCCTTTTCCATGTAAGTCAGTAAGGAAAAAGAAAAAATAAGGAGATAATGAGATCATAAAAAGATTTAGAAAAGTGAAAGTCAACATCCCTTTTCAAATGCCATCAATCACATTCCAAGGTATACAAAATTTTTAAAGAAGATATATCCTAACAAAAGAAAACTAAATAGCGATAAGAAGATAAGAATAGGTGAGAGTGTCTGGGCAGTATTTTAAAAAATCCTCTTAAGTGCAAGGAATGAGATATGTTTACCGTTCTTTATAAAATAGGCAACACCACTATTAGGAGACCTATGCTAGATTTAGAAGAATCCATTAATGTTGTGTTATTATCTCTGTATACTTTGTTAAATTTATAAACTTCCAAAGAAACTAATCTTATTATTTAATTGGATGATTATACTATAGATACTGTAAAATGGTGGTTATGGATGTTGTTATATATGTAAATAAGTAAATGTTTCTACTTGACTTTTATATTCTTAGTACATACGATGATTCTTCTCCTAACACTGTACCAATTCTTTTAGGAAGATCATCCCTAAACATAACTCATACTAAATGGGTGTGATTGGACCCTCAAAACGGAACTTAATGGTGAAGTAATCTGTTTTAATATCTTTACAGCCATGATGTATTCTAATGATGTTCATTTTGTTTTTTTCCATTAACTCTATTGATCATGTTGATTCAATATTACAAGAAGTTTTTAAGATAGATGGTAAGGACAAGATAGAGGTTGTTGTCACTAATCATGTTGCTTTGGAGACAAAAGAAGGAATGGAACTTAGTAAGGAACTCAAGAAGAATGTCATATAATTACACTCTTTAAAACTTAGGATAAGAAAATGTAATTTTTGTTTTATAAATATACTTGGCTCTCATTAGATAGTGAGTAAGTCTAGTACAAGTGGTTCCTAATAAGTACAATGTTACAGTGGTTCAAATTAAGACAATGAATTGGCTTCATGCATCCAAATTGATTGACTTATTTACATTGATTATAAGAAGTTGAATTAAAAACCTAGAAAGGATAACTATTCACTAAACCTTATACATTCTCTATTTTCAAATCAAAATCTAAAATATGCTCAAGTTATAAGATCCAACCTAAGTATTGTATGTTAATTTCAATGCCTAAGACCTAACTCTAGGTACTTTATCCTAATTTCAAGTCCTAAGGGCCAAGTCTAAGAATGTTAACTTAATTTCAAATCCTAAGATCTATTATAGGTATTTCTTTTTAACTCAAGTCCTAAGACTCCAGTCTAGGAATTTTATCTTAATTTTAAGTCCTAGGCACCAACTACAGGTATTCTTTCTTAATTTCAAATTCTAATATCCATTATAGATATATCTTTTTAACCCAAATCCTAAGACCTAATTCTAAGCATTTCATCTTATTTTCAAGCCTTAAGGCCAAGCTTTCGGATTTTATGTTAATTTGAAGTCATAAGACTCAATTCTAGAAATTTTATCTCAACTTCTAATCTTAAGATCCATTTAGGCATTCATATTGATTTCAAAACCTAAAATCCATTCCATAACATTTTTATGGTCTTTTTGAAATAATTACCTGCAACTCTAGCCATACACAAACAAACTCATGCCCATACACAAACATTTACAAAAAAAAATCAGTTTGTAAATGAAACTTCATGCCCATTCACAAACAAACACAGAGGAGAGGACGGAGAAGACAAAAATACCTCCACAAAAACAGCTGCAGAAGACAACGACAATGGCCGAAGAAGACGGAGCAGGTCCACGGAGAAGATGCAGCAGCTCCACAATGTCGATGACAGACTGGAGACACCGCAGAACGATGTCGTTTTGTTTAACTTAAAAATATTCAAGCAGAACCAGATGACGATATATAGCTTGAGAATTTACCGACGGAAAATTCTTGTCGGCAAACTGAGAAATTTTTTATTCTGCCAACAATTTCCGCCTTATTTATCGACGGCTATTTGGTACTGTCGCTAAATTCCGTCGCAAATTCATTTCCCTCCATATTTAGTGACATATATTGCTACCATCGCTAAACAAAATTTTTCTAGTCAATTTTACCAATGGAATTAGGGTGACGGTTTGATGATACAAGAGGGAAGTTCGTCGGTAATTTGCAACGGTTTTTTTACCGTCGGTAATTTTCTGTCACTAATTCATGCTTTTGTTGTAGTGTAAGGATTCAGTGAAAATTTGGAATCAACTACCTGTAAAACTATTGAGCTACAAGACGTACAATTTAATATAATTATTAACTAACTGAAATAAAATAAAATAAGCCAATAAATTCAACTAAAGATATACATTTTAGTATTACCATATAACTTAATAGATCATATATTTTATTTAAAGGTGATAGGAAAAAAGTTATAAGCCTATATATTTTGTTATTTTAGGGGGACAACAACTAGAGGAAATCTTGTGAAAAACTAGAATCAAGAGAGACTTATAAACAGAGCGTACATTGAGGAAGTAGAATTCATGGACATCCCAGCCGGGGATGGTCAGTTCAGACGTCTGTGCGGTCAAGAGGACTTCTCTCCAATGTAAAAAAGAGGACCGCCAAAGCTTATGCTTATATTAACGTTGTTAGGCCTATCTTGCTTTTTTTGTACCAATTTCGTCCTATTTGCTCCCACGTCACGTTTCTCTGTAAACAAATACCAGGTAATTTCTCCAAGTTCTGAATGCTGAGTTTCTTTGCACAATTATGATTGACATTGTCTTCTCTTCAATCTCCACGATATAATTACAGCTTCTTCTATTTTCATAAGGAATCTTACGTTTTGCTATAGTTAATTTGAACTGGGTGAACTTTTATAATTTCCAACTACGAGGCAATAGAATAAATAGGGAATATATGTTTTAGGCAAAGTTTTAAATCAGAATACGAGTTATCCTAAGATTGTAAGTTACGTACAATATGTTACGTGACTAGCTAGCTCAAATTTGTTTTTCTCAGCTGTTAGGCTAGCTTGTAGCGCTTGGTGATGATGGTTGTGTTGTGGTCATAATAATGCAAGAGCAAATTAATGAAAAGAGGAAAAGAATTTACCATGAACCAATTTAACTGATCTAGAGTACAAGGATTGAAATTTTTTATTATTTTCCTCTGTTACATGCAAGATTTTCATTTTCCATGCAGCCGACGGAATCGTTTGGTTAACATCACTTATCCTGGTTATAGAAGTGGGTGATAGTATCTCCGAGCATTTCACTTCAACTGGTGAGAAGAAGTTTCATGTCTGACCTCGACGTACAAGTTCCTAGTGCCTTTGGTACGTCTCTTCTTTTGATACATAGGAAGGAATCAAGATGGTTACATCTATTCTTCTTGATGTGACCAACTTAGGCACTTCGAATTCTCCTTTTATTTGCTTCCACACCACAGTGATATCGCCACATTACCATAATTTCACTCCTGCTTTCTGATCACAGTAGGATACGATCGTTAGCAACTAAGATAATCAAACATTAATATGGATACCCAATTACAAACTGAACAAAAAGTTCGCAACATCTCTGACTGAAGATTTGCACGTCCACTTTTTGCAAATAGTGAATGAAGTGCTCTTGTTTTGTGTATGATTTTGTAAAATGATGATAAGCAGATCCATTCGCTGAGGCAAATGAAGGTAATTCTGGTGCTGGAGCCTTGGATTATGTGCATATACGCATACAGCAGCGAAATGGTAGGAAAAGCCTGACAACCGTCCAGGGGTTAAAGAAGGAATACAGCTATAACAAGATTCTCAAAGACCTGAAAAAGGAATTTTGCTGCAATGGTACTGTGGTCCAAGATCCAGAGTTGGGTCAGGTATTCATTAGTCACATCAATTCTTCTATAACTAATTATCCTTTTCAACACCTTATTGCTTTAAAATTGTTCCTCTATGCAAGGTTATCCAACTTCAAGGTGATCAACGGAAGAACGTTTCACTCTTTCTTGTTCAGGTAAGTCAGATTTCATTTGTACAAGTCCTCTTTTCTCAAAGTTCCCTGAATAGAATTGTCATAATGAAATTTGGCAAGCAGGAAGGCATAGTGAAGAAAGAATACATTAAGATTCATGGATTTTAAGAACTGATGACTGCTCAGCAACTTGGTCACCATCTTATTGCAGTTAATGTTGTATTTAGGTGGTTATATGTACCAGCTAGACATATTTTATATCTTGTTTGCCTAGTATATCTAAGCGTACTACCTGTGTTTCTATTCTCCTGTATAGTTTCTGAAGTTCAAATGGAATTGGTTTTATTATTGGATTCAGTTTTATATTTTGCTTCTATAACAGTAGCGTACATCTTTCCTCATTCCCAGTCGTGCATTGAAGAGCGTACATCTTTCCTTATTCCCAGTCGTGCATTGAAGTGCTTGAATTCATGACAGGATGGGGAAAGTGGGTAGTTTTGGAAGAGATAACCTGGACACTAAACCATAATGTTTTGTCAAACCACAATCTATAAGGCCTTGATGATATTCTTTGAACAGCTGACTTAATGCATTCAGTTCTTAACCCAAGAAGCACTGGAAATCTTTTAGAAAGACGCTATCGAAGTTTTGAACAGATGTACCCTTCATTGACTAATTGTAGGAATCTTAGCAGCCTTGTACGTATTAAATACCCATTTATTCTAAAATACTAATAGCTTTATCAGCTTTAATAAAACGGGAAACAGATCAAATATGCTCATTGGAGCCCTTGTAACTTTTTTTTTTTTTGAAAAATTGTGAATTAAATTAAATAATGAAAGGCATGCAGCATCAAGGTTTTACAAGCATAAACCAGACCATTATTTTGAATGGGACAGAAAACAACTAGAAAAGCATTACATCATGAAGAAGACTTCCAAGTACGCAAAATAAAATGTAACTTGATTGCATTAAATATCTCTGTGAATAGCCTTTGATGTTGTTTCTCACTGCCCTTGAATATTATCATGCTTCTTTCATCCCATAAAGCTTGTACTAGATATGATAAAGCAATAAAGAAGCATCATTGTTTTGCATTGTTATGCATTTATAGTTTTAAGCACAAAAACACAATCTGATCCCATTCCTCTGGTCAGTTTTCTAACAAGCATCTTCTTGTAATGTCCTTGTAATAAGATTGAGTAGGCTGACATTTAAAGAATAGGTGAGTTATGCTTTCTTGCTCCTATTTGCATAATGCACATCAATTTAGAATTGCCATATACTTGTTTAATCAGTCAATTGTTGGCAAATTGTTTTTAATTGCTCTCTATAGGATAACTGAAGTTTTATGAAGCATATACTTGCACCAAACTAGCTTATGCCATGGTACCATATTTCCTTGCCTTTGAAAGATCCTTCTGTAAGATACATCGCTGAGATAGACTTAGAAGAGATAGGAATTCCTAGATATGTGAGCAGCAATTCATTTCTATTAAAGCCTATGATAGCTAGTATCATTGCTTCTTATTCTGTTGCTGTATTTGAAATGTAAAATGAGCTTTTGCTTGATTTCACCTCAAGTTCAGACATCCTAAAAACTTTCAGATTACATTCATTAAAGCAAATTCAAAAACATTGTTAGCTCTAGATAATAGCAGTCGGTCATCAGCTAATACCAAAGTTATTATGCCTAGCTTTTGACATTTAGATCGAAATCTGAACTACTTAGTTCTCTTTACTTCTCTCTAAACAACTTGTAAGTAATTAGAGGTGGCAATGGCCTAACCCAAGCTTGTCTAAAAAATAGTAGTAAAGATCCAGGTCAGGACTTGAGCCTAAACTCGATCTCAATCAAACCCTTATATAACTTAATGACCAATCAGGCTCAAGCCAACTCTAATTTTTATTTAATTATCTAACATTAAAATTATTTAATTTAATTTTAAAATGAAATAATTCTTAATTAAAGATTTTATCCAAAATTAAAAATTAAAAATTACTAATTTTTTAAATGATTTAGAAATAATATGGATGTTTTCACTAGTTATTTTTTATATGTTAATGAACTTCTCCGTATAAATTTACAGTATACAATAAAAGTACACCGTGTCAATTAGTAAATAAGTTTGCTAAGAGAAAAAAGATTATTTATAAATGCTATCTTATAATATACTTTGCTCCTCCAAGTTCTACTTTCCAAAAATATTTTTTAATATACATCATTTTACATCGAGAAAATCTAACTCATCTATTTTTAAATATTGTCTTGAATAACCTACAGTTTTTAATTTTGCCAAATTGTCTTAATTCTAATAAGAAATCCATTTTTTTGTTAAATAAATATTGAAGACCAACCTCTTATAATTAAACAAAAAATAATCAGCATAATTTCTTTAAAATTAATGTCACTTCAAACTATTATCTCTTCTTTGTCACTATTGGCTTATCTAATAATAAAATGGTCTTTCCTTTTAGAATTTGTATCTTCAATCTACAAAATCTTTATATTTTAGTCTTTTCTCATTCATTATGCCTAAGCCAAATAAATTTAATAGCTTAAATACACTTACCTAATTCAAAACATGGACTAACATTTAAATAAATAAGATATGATAATTACTAGTTTTTTATTTTGTTATGGATTTTAGGACTTTTGACTTTTACCTAAGTGACTAGTAATTTTCTATCTTTAAGGTTTTTTTCACCTTTCCCTTTAATATTAGGTAATGTGAAAATTACTACTACTACTACTACTACTACTACTACTACTACTACTACTACTACTACTACTACTACTACTACTAC
>JANZLH020000027.1:655724-668923 GCA_026770325.2 Erythroxylum fimbriatum | reverse complement strand
ATTAAAGATGTATCAGAATTATAATGTGTGATATGTGAATATGCTAAGAAATAATGATATGGTCTAACAAAAAGGTATTGTCGGCTTGTGAAGTGAAAATTTTAAGTAACCTGAATTCTATGGAGGGAACTGTTAAGATAATAAGGTACCTGAAGAAATAATTAGAGGATTGATTCATTACATTGACTATGGCCAATTGGGAGAAATTATTCAAGTGATGAAGTTAAATAGGAAACGGAGGACTATATGAGCAAACATACCCTACCCCTTTGATCAATCAGATAAGAATTTCGAGGACGAAATTTATTGGGGGGGGGGAGAAATGTAGCATCCTGATCCAATATTAAGAGTTAGAACCCGAAAGCACGGTACACGAGGGATCAATGAGAGATTAAGAAAAAATGCATTTTTCATGCTCATGGATATTGTTAGCATACACACATATATATTTGAATTTTTCCACACATTAAAATGACTGTACATACATTCATTGACATATTTCGTGTATAATTGGTTCATAAATGTGTTTGTAATGCGAATTGTGGATTTTATGCGCTGCAAATTGATTTAGAGAGTATAAATTGCTGAATTCGAATATTTGGTGATAATGTTTATTGATTTAGAAATTTTGGTGAATTTTGGGGGAAATTTTTGAAAACATTGAGTATTACTGGACTAGAAAAAATGCCAAGTGGCAAGTAAATTGATAAATGGAAATAACAATAAGAGTCAAATGATATTGAAGAATTTTATTGATGACTTTAGAATTTGTAAGAAAATGATATTGAAAATGCGAAGACAATTGTAGTAAAAATATTGGAGTTGGTTGGACTAGTTAGATGAGAGCTAGTTAAAGCCTTAAGAGATGGAAGAGTGACAAGTGTCATATGTAAAGTTGATCTTAAAAAGTTTACTACTGTTCTTTTTAACTTTGAAAGACAAAGACACTATTTTGTCTTATCTCAAAATATCTTCTTGGTGGCTTTCTTCTTGAAGCTTCTTCTTCTTCTTTGGATCTTGTTTTACCGAACCTTCACCAAAGCTACACTTTGCTTTCCTCTACCTATTGCTACTCCCATTTTGTTGTCTCTTTCTTTTGCCATAAGAAACCTAACCCTACAACCTTGGAATGTGGATGATCTTGTGACATTGGAAAGCTACAGTTCAAGTGATTTTGAAGATGTTAAGCTTTAAACAAGTAAGCTTGCTATGGTCCTTATTTTTGTATAAGATGAAGCATGCATCATGTTAGCTAACTGATAAATGGTTAGGAAATAGTGGTATACATTTGTTGAAAAGTGAGTGAGGAAATTTTTGGTATGTCGTATGTGTGTTCTGCATATTTGATGATCAATATATTATAATATGTTGTTGAAATGATTTTTGAGTTAGAAAAATCATTGAAGGCGTGTGTAGGGAGAGTGTAGAAAATCATGAAAAGTTTATATGTGTATACTCTGTTTTTATGGGTTTTACGTGAGATTTTGGATATTTTTATAAATGACCAAAAGAATGAATTTAAAGTTGGAGAATAGTTGTAAGACGATGGTCTGAGATGAGAAAGTTGTAGATCATTCTTTTAGCTTTTTATTGATATAAAGTTTGCAATTTTTGGAGTTCTGGATTGAAAGTGATGGAGATTTGAAGAGAGGGTGTGCAACTGGGAGAGTTGTTCAGACGATCGCAATGTGTTAACCTCGGCTATCGTCTTTAGATGATCATAGTCCGCTATTGTCTTCAGACGATCACCACGTGTCAGCTTGCTATCATCTTCAGACGATCGCCATGTATCAGCCCGCTGTCTTCACACGATGGCCATGTGTCAGCCCCGCTATTGTCTCCAGAAGAACCCCTATCGTCTTCAGATGATCGCGACTTTGAAGGTTGGAGGCTGATGAACATCCTTTAGTATTTTGGCCATATCTCCTTCATCTGACCTCCAAATGACGTAGGACTTGAACCATTGGACTCGTAACACATTAATCCTCATCTCCACCAATAATTATAACTATCTGAAATCATTCAGAGAGATTGATTGATGAATTTTGGACGGAATTAATGAGGAGTTCTAGAAAATGAGAACTGGAGCATTTTCACTGAACATGCTTCGGTATTTTAAGCATGACTTGTTATGTAGTTATCGAAATGGGATGATTTTTATTTAGATTAAACTAGAGACATAGGGCTACAGTTTTTCTGAAGGAGTTGAAATTTATTTCTATCTCTAGAATTCCATATTTTTGAATCAAAGTTGACTTTTTGAGCTTATGAATAGTTCGAATTATTCTAAATCTAAATTTTAGAGTACTAAACCAAATTGAATGATTGTGGTGTCATTAGAAACTTAAGACAATAGAGAACAATTTTTTAGAAGAAAGTGTTACCAAATTACTTCATTTACTGATTAGAATGATCACAAAAAATTAACCCAAAAGGTCTGGATTTTTAGAAGTGATATAGGACTGAAATGAGAGTTTGGATAATTGTTTGGTCTTGTAATGGTAGAATTACATTAATGAGTGAATTGTTGGTATCAAAGTACCAAAGACATGTGTATAATGGAGATGAAGTGGTTCATATGATTAAGGTTGTGATTCAAGAAGAGGAGTAAAGTGTGTCTAGTAAAAGTGAATGAGAAATGAGTTGTTATGAAAGCAAATGATATGCTAAAAATGATAATGTAATAAAATGTGAAATTTGATAATATACCTGGGATTTTTATGAACATGCATTGTACATAGTCTATATTTGTGCATAAACGAATATTTATAACTGCGCAATTATTAATGTGTGTGCAATGTGAATATTGCATAATTTTGATGTGCATGATGAATGTCTGCAATCAGTCGTTTCTTGATCATGAAAGCTAATGCTATCTGGAGCGTACTGTGAGTCGACCTAGATGGTCTCATTTCATTGTTTGTTCTAATTTCAATTTCTACATTGAATGGCTACGGTTATGATTATTATGCAATGTGAATATAATTGACATGAATGCGATTTGCTTATGTTGATGTCGGACAGTGAAGGTTCGAGACTTAATGCATAAATGTGATATTGAAGTGCTACTTGTATATGAATTTGATTGAAATAAGTGTATATAATGTGATTGTTAAATGTCGTATCTCGGTCCAATGATAAATGTGTTCTGAATGTGCATTTGCATATGAATGAAAATGTGATTCTCAACTTTAATGTTGAATGTCGGACTAAGGTCCGATGATATGCGAATGTGATTGAATGAGGATATGCAAATATGATCGATGCATTTCATTACATGAATGCATGAAAGATAAAGGCAATTGTGACCGGAATAGCCACAAAATGAGCCAAAGGCTCACTATGTAAAACGAGCCCAGTATCCTCAACGGATACGGGACAGTTATCAATGAGTCCGGTATCCACAATGGATACGGAACAGTTTAGGCACTTGGTCACAACAAAGTAACAAATGAAAAGTGAGTCTCATGAGCATTGCATATGTATGATTTAAATAGTTTGAATGATTTCTGAGTGTGAAGTGAATCTGAAATGAATATGATTTTATGACTTGTATGTGTTATGTGATTGAGTGAGCCATCGATGATGGTTACTCACTGAGTTTGCAAAACACACCTAAAATTTACAATTATTTTTTAGGCCCTAAAGAGTACCCCGTTAGGGTAACGGGAGTACAGACACTGCATTCAAGTAAGAGATAGAGATCGGCATCAGTTAGCGTCTGTATAAGTATTTTCATAAATTTTTGTATGAAAGAATGTATTCTGCAATTTTTGTATCATATGTATTTGAATATTTTGGTATGTAATAACCTTCAATTTTGATTATTGATTTTTCGCAAAAGCGTGCATTGTTTTAAAAGGAAAAGAAAAAAAATTGTAATGAGATTTTACTGACTAAGTGTGCTAGCATGCCACCCTCGTAGGGCACGAACCCGGATATCCCTCAGGATGTCAGGTCCGTGTCTTGCAAGAGTGGGGTGCTACATTGGTTGGTATCAGAGCCCAGTATTAGTATCTTACATGGGCGTTTTCGAAATATATGTCAAGTTACATGCATTTTAGACATGTCTTAGCATGCAACGGCTACTGATTCCCAGTTTGAGTCACATACATGAGCACTTATTAAGATTTTGAGTTGATAGAAATAGTGAGAAAAATGATGATCTGTCAAAAAATGAGAAAATGAAAGTTTGTGGATATTTAGAAATGAAAAATAGTATATGGGTAACTATGACAGATAATGATTCAATGTATTTGTATTGGTGGTTGTATTATTAAACATGATATCAATATTGTACTGTGATGGTATACCTTTGAATGAGATATAAACGTGAATGGAATATCGTGGGTTGATTGAGGAAAATAAAGATATAAGTAGAAATGATGAGATTAAAATGTATAAGTCAAGTTGAAGGAAAATAAAATTTTCGATGACCTTGAAAGATTGAACTTGGACTTAAAATTGTTGTGTGATTATCGTGATAAGAGTTTATGATTCAGTATGAGAATATATCTGTGGAATGGAGACTAGAGTTTCATAATGGTTATGTCTTTATAATTATGAATTGATTGAGAATATACATATGGGAGATGAAATAAATGACAATAGGCAGATGAGATAGAAATGAGATAAAGAAAACAGGATGATGAATCCTTTGAGAAGGGTTAAGGCACCCAATATGGTAGTTAAATCATTATGACTTGATATAACACTAGAAAAGGTTAATCCTAGAGAATTGGAGTAAAGTTGATGTTAGTATATGTCAATGCGAGGAAACCCCAATCGTGGAAAGGATAAAGAGAGAAATATTGTCTAGGATTAATTGAGATCAAAGTATTACTATTGTAAGATAATTGGTGAGTTGTCATAAATAAATCTCTGGATAGAATGGGATGACGTTGATGATATACACTTAAGCATATGTGACAATAGTGATGTCTACACTTCATCAGGTTTTGGTAATTAGAACATTATGACCTTGTAAGAAACAATAGGAATTGATATTCTTAGGGTACTAAGAATGTCTAAATAAGTAGTGATGAAAACAGTGGATTGATAAAGGTTACATAAACAGTATATATGAAAGAAACAAGAAAATCTTCTTTCGAAGAAGAATTTCATCGAATTAGATTAAGCAGACCAGATAGTTTATTCTTAAGATTGATCAATGAAAGAACAAATCAGAAATGATCGTGAAATGAATCGAAAGTGAATATTGGAGACTCAAGCATAAAATGTAGAATATGCTACTAAGAGTGTATGCATTTTGTTGATGTTAAGCATCCAACTAAGTGATTGGATTTTTGAATTCGAGGTGACATTTAGTATAAAAGATACAAATCAGATCGGATGAATGTGTTACCAACACAGGAAATTAAGATTTCCAATAAATCAAAATGTGTGGAGAAACTAGTATGAATGAACAGACATTAGAACAAATCAATATGAAATCAGAGGAATTTGAATGAATTGAGAAAATCATTCGAGAGAAGAAGTCCATTAGGAAACCGAAAATAACACGAGATAATACTAGCTCATTGAGGAATTAGATACTTAAAGAATTACGAAAACAAATCATGGGCACAAGGAGTTTTGGGTTATATCTGTTAGAGTTAATAGTGCCCCGATAGTATTATGGTATTGAAGATTAAAGTGATCCAACAAAAAATCTATCAATTAGTGACTGTGATCATAGAGGATATTTGGAGTGTATTTTAAAAGTGAAGAGAATATTTTTGAACATTTGAGATTAATCTTACATATCATGGAGATAGAAACAATTATATGCCAAGTTTAATGAATGTGAATCTTAGCTTGATCAAATAAATTGTGGGTGGTATAGTATTTGGATATGGCATATTGGGAGGCTCAAAGAAGATAGAGGTGATAATAAAGTGAGAAACTATGAGGAATATACGCGAGATTCGGAGTTCTTTAGAACTAGCCGCATGCTGAATACTACCAGAGACTCTTAAGGGGTTTTACTGATCTTAGTCTTCTGAAGAAAATGTCTTAGGGAAAACATGTAAAATGTATGGACTGATGAATGTAAAAGAATCCTTGATGAATCATAACACCGATGTAATTATATCGGTTAGTTTTGGAGATTATGTCGTATGTAATGAAGTTTCACCTCAGAAATTAGGATGAAATCTAATGCAACATAATCAAGTGATTTCTTATGCATGGAGACATTATATGTATAGTGAAACATTTCAGATCTATATGTAAATATACAGATCGTTAAACTCTGAGGTAATTATGGAATTAGAAAGAACTTAATATAAGGTTGAGACAATGAATAGAGTTACTTGAAGGTTTTGATTGTGCAAATAAGTATTTCCCAGTAAAGCCAATGTTGTAATTGGATGCATTGAATAGGAAATCTAATAACAGTGTACTACAGTTAAGATAATGAGGTTACCAAACTGAGTGTAACAGAGGGCATAGAATGTCGAGTTGAATTTGGGGCAAAATGGAGTATTATTAGTTACATTGAAACTTAAGATCAGTTTCTCGTGAAAAAATTAGCAAAGTCCAAATTGAGGATCTAGAATTGTGAATCTTATTGAGGAATTGAAAATGAATATGAATTTTGAGTTTGAATTGAAAAAATGAGACCTTGTGAATGAAATAAGAAGAATGTGTACTCAATAACGATGATTGAGAAAAGAGACTACTAGAAAAAGCAAGTAACAACCTAAGCTAGACATCCTAGTAGGAATACGTCGAAATAGTATTTAATTGCTAGGGATGTAGAAACAAGTGACTGAATGTTTGGATTACCAACAATCCTAACTGTTGAAGATATGCTTAAAGCTTATATTTTTGGAGTTCATAGGAGTATGAGATTAATGTATAGTTCTAATTGACTACAGGTATAACAATCATTATCATAGTGATATCATAAGAGTATTGTATGAGGCGTTATATGACAAAAAGAGTAATTCGCCCTTACATTGAATTGAAGGAGGCCTAAAAATAGTTAAAGACCATAATAGATGGAAGATGTTGAGGATAAGTGAAATTGATATGTATTTGAAATTAAGTGATTCAAGAAAGATAACGAGTTAGGTGGATCAACATCGAATTTGTGGAATATAGTGAGATAGACCTAAGAGTTAAGTGTATTAACACTGAAATTTAAATGAAAACAATATAAGAACAAAATTAATTCATAATCCAATAAGATAGCTTATGAATTTTAGAAAGAGAAGTTAAAGTTTGAAACGGTCGAAATAAAGATCAAACTAAGAACAAAAGAAGATCAAAGCTTATCAAGGTAATTCTTTAGTTTTTAATGTTAATTATAATCTCATTTAATCACTTTGATATTCTAAAAGCTAACTATATATAAATATTTGATTCCACTTTATTGCCTAAGTCTTTACATTCATCAAAAGGCACTAAAAATTTTAATTTTAATTTTAATAAAAAAATCTTGATCTTTTAAACACTCTTTATGGAATATTTTACATAATGTTTAAATTATAATTGCCTTAAATAATTGAGTTTGAGCATTTAAAGTTGATAAAATCATGTTTTTCGGGTGATTGGTTGACCTATATGTTTTAGCAGTCGATCTATATAGGTTAAACTTGATAGATTTGATGTATTGTGAGTTATTGTAACATTGGTTGACATATCGACCAACCCATATGCCTATTGATCAACTATTGTCCTATTGGCTAGTGAATCTAGTGCATTTAATGTATACTAGTCTACCAATATGCTACACTAGTTGACTAGTACTCTGCAAATAGTCATCGTAACAACTAATTCTTGGCTCTAATGGCTAGTACTGTAAATGGGTGTTTCTCATTGGTTTTTGCGTCAAGAAGCATTTAGGTGTATTTTACACATATTTCTAAGCATTTTCAATCATTTGAGCATCATTATTTCATATTTATATGAGTAAGTCTCTTTAAAATTATCAAATGATAAAGTGATGTACTTTTAGTTATAAAATTTGGTTGGGGCACTATATTATGCTACTTAGGGATGATCCAAGTGATATAAAGCTCCCTCTTCACCTTAGAAGAAGATTGTAATGGGTTCTTCTATGTCGAGAAAGATTGTACAATGGTTATCCTTTACCTTTAAAGAATAATTATAGTGAAATTTCAAGAAGAGTCTTAGGAGTGATCGTAAACAAAGGTTGTTTACTAAACCATTATGAATTAGTTTACCTTCTCTCTTCCTTATGTTATGCTAGTAGCTAACCTTGAGTCTACTAACAACTAATCATAAGATTTCTAATCGAATTACTTAGGTTAAATCTTATAAGATTGTGTTACCAATGTATAAGTCCCTCTATTATGTTTGACCATAATTTAGAAGATTTATGTCATTCTATCTTTAAGATTGCAATCAACTCCTTGTAATTATAGTAGATCTATTCAACCTAGGATTTCTCAATCTCTACCTAAGAAGTCAGATTATCAATAAAACACGTATTCAGATCACAATATTCAATCAAACTAATTGTATTAATAAAGGAGTCAAATCATATCAAAGTACTAACATAAAGTTCATATAACCTAAATACTAACTAGATGTTTAGTTACATATGATCAAATACAAAATCAAATATACAATGAAAGAAAAACAAAACGAAAACAATGGGTTCATAGGTCTAAATCTTCCTAATTATCTTCTATCGAATGTTTTTGCAATGTAAAGGCTTAATATTGAAAGTCAATATATCTTTCGATGATTTGTTAATGTTTTCCACTTCCATAGACTAAAATAATCCCTTTTGGACGTTCTCCACATTTGGAAATCACCTCCCAAAGTCTCCTCCTCTGGCTTGCCTCTAAAACGTTGAATTTATATAAAAACTAGATTTTTAGGTTATGCATTGTCTTATGCACAGCAGTGCATCAGACCATGCATAATTAGAATTCATCGAGTATCGCAAAAGTGCATAGTTGTGCACTCCTAGATTGCTAATTTTTTGTTTTACGTTCTGAATCATTCTCCTTTAAGTCTGTGAAGGCAGTTATACTGTGTAAACACACTTGAAATGAAAAATATAAAATATCAAGCAAAATACATCAATTATGTTACAATGGGAACCATACTTTAACATTGAAACATATGTGTGTGTGTGTGTGTGTGTGAACATGCAATTCAACCCCCTCCCTTCTTTGATGCCATTAGGGACTAACAATTATGTTACAATGCAAACCATACTTCAACATTGAAAGAATTTTATTGTTCTAAATTGACTTTGACAAAATCCTAATAAGGACAATCTAAAAGCTAGTATATTGTTATATGGTAAAATTGAAATTGATATACTAGATGCATTGTAAGTAATAACATCTAGATATTCTTTGAAATGGACACCATGTTGAAATTTTTAGTAAAGATAACACAAAGTTTTTATGCGTTACATATACTAATTCAGACACCAATAAGGTGCTATAATATATTTATGTTCTTCTATTGAGATCATATTATACAACAATTTAACCAGAAATTCATTAACATAGATAAATTTTGTATTTAGTATAATCGTGTAGGTTATCATTTATTAATAATAATGCATCAGATTATTGAAAATTCAAATTGGTATCCTTTAAAAGAAGTAAGAGAATTAAAATATAATACTTATTCATAAGGAGAATTAATAAATAAACCTTCATTTGTCAATTCAACATATGTTATACTCGTTTTTTTCCTTAAAAAATCAATGTATATAATATTATTAATCCTTTTTTTAGTCCATTTCATTACTTTATTGTTCGCATGGATGCATCTACTTATACTATCATGTTTCTTCACTTTCCACACTAAACACTACTTTTACTAAGCTTCTTTTTCATACACTAACAAAGTATATTAAACTCGATAAAACTATTGAATTTGCTACAGATCATTTAATGATTACTATATGTACATTAGGGTATATTTTGAGTGTCATATAGCTTATGTTCACACTCAAAATGGTCTAGCATAGTGATTTGTTAAAAGGTTACAAGTACTAGTAAAGCCAATGCTTATGAAATTTCTTCTTATCAAAATAGTTGGTCTATGCCTAATTATGAAAATATAACTATATTAACATTAACAACTATACATATTTTTGTTTTTATTTACAAATTAGAAATTAAAAATAAAAACTAAAAATTACAACAGAAAAACAAAATTATAATCAAATAAAATTCACGGTTTTTATTTTAATAAAAGGAATGAACCTTTATTCAAAGGTAATAATGTAATTTACTATTTTTTTTTTAGGGGGAATGTAATTTACTATTAGTCCCTCTCGTTGGCCGTAGATAGATACTTCATAACAACTTGATATCCGACCATCGAGTTACCCCGCACCATGCAAAAGAATGTACGTGCAATGCTCATGACTCAAACCCCTATGCCATGGATAGATCAAAAACCCCGAATAATACAAGGCAAACCAATCGGCTTAGAACTTAAAAAGGCTGCGTTACAAGGATGATCGTAGGAAAACCTTGTTAAAAACAAAAAAAACGCATGACTCATTCAGAGGCAACATTTTGTCAAGATACTCATCAAGTCAAATGACAATCTGTTATATCATCTAAGTTTAGCAGACAAAATCTTATAAAGAGAGCAGAATCTCACCATATGCTATTGAGACAAACCAGCTTCAATGTCATCCCACAAACTAACATTCTTTTTAAACTTCTTTTTCATCTGTCCAACAATCTCTTTCGCCTTATCCACCTTCCCGGAGCTTGCAAGCCCGCTCACCAGAGACTTCATGGTTGTTACATTAGGCACCCACCCTTTTTCTATACTCTGCTGTACAATCTTCAATGCAGCCTCATAATCACCATCTCGACACAAGTAATGAGCCAAAGTAAAATAACAATGACTATCAGGCACATATCCAGTGTTCACCATCCCCCTAAAAAGCCTCTTGGCTTCCTCCAACTCCCCTTGGCTACAAAACCCATGAATCAAATTCGTATAAGTATTTGAATTCGGCTTTATTCCCTTATTCACCATCCCATCAAACAATGCTCTCGCCTCACTCGATCTCTTCAACTTACACAAACTCTTAATTCTAATGTTATAGATACTAACACCATGACTAATTCCATACTTCTCCTTCATCAAGTTCAAAACTTTCCCCACATCTTCAAGCTTATCCTCACTATAGAACCCAGCAAGCAAATGCCCAAAACTAGTCTTGCTCGGCTCCAGACCTTTTCGATCCATCTCAGCCAACACAGAGTACACTGAACTCGAGCTACCCGATTCGCAGAACGCCTTGATAACTGTATTGTAAGTTTCCAAATTCGGAGAAATGTTATACCTTCTAGGAAATTCAATGAAAATCCTGTTCACCTCACCATAATTCTTGGCCAAAACGCACGCGAAAAGCAGAGCATTCAACGCCTTCACGGAACCCGACTCAGGAAGATCGTCGTGAAATTCCTGGAAAGTTCGGACGGCGTGATCGAGCATGTTGGCCTGGCCGTAGAGGACGATGGCGTGGGAGGCGAAGCGCTCGGTCTGGAGGTCGGGGCGGGAGCGGCGAAGGTCGTCGAGGAAGGCCTGGATATAGGAGAAGTTGTTTGATTGGGAGAGCTTGGAGATTGCCATGGAGAAGGCGATGCGGTCGAGGTGGGTTTCAGGGGTCAATGTGGCGGCACGGCAGATCTCGACGATCTTTTCTGGGTTCGATTCGGATTTGAGGAGAGACAGGGCGGCTCGGGTTTTGTCTTTGGCGGAAAGCGGGGATTTTGAGTCCAGTGAGAGAAGCGTCGAGAAACTGCGGCTGCGGAGGCGGGAAAACAGGACCAGGGCCATTGTTGAGTGAGTGATATTTGGGTTTAGGGTTTTTTTAGGAATGGAAGAGTATAGGGAAGAAGGAAAATCTGGGAGGAGGAGGGGCTCGGACTGTGAATTAAAGGGAGCAGTTCAGTTCCATTATTTTTCTACTGGTTTTTTGTTTTTATTTTCTTTTTTATTAAAAATAAAAACATATTTAATTAAAATTTGTAATAAAAATAAATATAAAATTTTGTTTGGCTGTGATTTATAATAAAAATCTAAAAATAAAAATATTCCTTCTGTTTTTATTTGTTAATTATATTACTAAATGTTAATATGAAATTTTAATTAAATTATTTTAATATATCAAATTGTGTGGCTAAATTTAATAATTTTCATTATATTTATGATTATTTTTATAATTAAAGAAATTTACACATCAATTATAGCTAATAAAATTCTACAAAAAATAAATATTATATTAACTTGTTTTAATCAATAATAAATATTCATCGTAATATAATGCTTTAAAACATGAGTAGTATCATTTACAAAAGAAAACATAGATTACTTAGAACTAATATAATCATTTCACATTTGTTTAACAATTTCTTTCCACTTTCGCAAAGTTGTGTTGGAGTATATTATACTCTACTTGAAAACTTGTATCTTCATTCTCACTTTTCCTAATTTGTTCTTCATTTTAACACAACTGTCAAATAATTAATTGCTTTGTCCATGCATTCTAAAATAATTGTGTATAAGACAAGAAACAATAACGACATATTTTTGTTTCTTCATATCTTGACTTGACATGTTTGAGAGTATATGAAATTTTACTTTTAGAACGCCAAAAATATCTTTCAATAACATTTCTTAATAAAGAATGCATGTAGTTAAACAATTCTTGTGGACTTTGAGGTTTTCCTTTCCTTTATAATCTCACAAATGATATCTCTCACTTAGATATGGTGAAAGAAATCCAGAAATATTAATATAACCTAAAACACCTAATATATAAAAGAAAATGTAATATTAATAAGAAGTTACTAAAAATAATCGTAATTACTATGATTAATTAAAATAATGTTACACCTTGTAAAGGGATAAGAAATTGGTTCACTAGATTTACTACTATTTCTAAAAAAAGTTAGAATCATTTGCAATACTTTCCTATCCAACCATTACAGAAGTTTAGAATCATTTGCAATACTTTCCTATCCAGCCATTACATATGTCAAATGAGCAACAACAAATAATGTTTTAGGTTGGATTTGTTGGACCCCGAGCCTTTTTGTAAGCTAGGGCTATTAAACGAGGAACTATTGGCAATTAGCTATGCGTAAAGCAAAGAAAAGTTATGGAATTGAGAAGAAATGGAAAGGGATTGATTGAATTAAAAGTCATAGGATTTGGTTAAGGGTCATGAG
>JANZLH020000027.1:602596-617890 GCA_026770325.2 Erythroxylum fimbriatum | reverse complement strand
TGTATTCTGAATTAAGCAATTGTTTAAAGAAGAGGGTAAAACGAAAAAGTATTCACAATTCAACCCCCCTTCTTGTGTATTGGTTATTATTTTACTAACTTGTGATTCACATCAATTTTACATAGTGAGTCTTTGGCTCTTAATCACTTTCTGAGCTCTAGGCTCTTTTTCACAATCTGAGCTTTAAGTTATTTTTTGGTGGCTACTCCAGTCACAACTGTCTATCTTTCATGCATTCATGTAATGAAATGCATCAATCGCATATGATCAATTATTCACTTTCACTTGTTGTCGGACCTTAGTCCGGCATTCAACGTCAAAGTTGAGAATCACTTTTCTTTCATATGCAAAAATTTAACAATCAAATCATGTATCACTTATTTTGTCAAATTCACATACAAGTAGCACTTCGATATCTCACGTTTAGCAAACTCATCGGATATTCATTGTCTAGGATCAAAACAATCAGATTCACATCCCATTCATAATCACAAAATTCATAATATAAAAAAACAAACAATAAAGTAAGACCATCTAGGTCTACTTACAGTACGCTCCAGATTAGCATTTGCTTCCAATTCTGGAAAAATTTGAATATGGATGTTTATCGTGCACATCCAAAATTATGCAATACATATGTTGCACAAACATTAATAATTGCACAATTATAAGTATTTGTTTATGCACAAATACGGAATATGTACAATGCAAGCTCAATGACAAATTCCGGGTATCTTTCCATTTTTTTCTTCACATTATCAATCATATTTCAAAACCCACCTAAGTATAAGTTGTACTTAGGTTTACACCTTAATAAAACTATTAGAATAAAAAATTCATAATTCAATTACTCGTCATTTTAATTCTAGTATTATTAGCTCTCACAGTATCCAAATCTCATTCACTTTTATTTAATACCCATTACTCATTTCCTTTGAATCAAAACTACAGTCATATGAACCTATCCATTTCCATTATACACACGTCTTTGGTACTTTAATGCCAACCATTCATTCACTAATTTTATTTTAAAATTATATGATCATACAATATCTAAACTATCATTCTTTCTTACAAAATCTCCCAAAATTCCAGACCTTTGGGTCTATTTTCCATGAACTTTATGATTAGGAAAATGAAGTAATTTGATAACAATTTCTTCTAGGAAAGTGTTCCCCATAGTCTTAAGTTTCTAATGACACCAAAATCAGTCAATTTGGTTTAGTCTTTTGAAAGTTAATCTCCAAATATTTTTAGATTATTCTCATCCTGAAACAATACACCATACTCAACTTCCATCCATAAATTGAAAGTCTTAGAAACTGAATTAGAATTCAACTTCTTCAGATGATTTGTATCCCTATGCCTCTAGCTTACTCAAATCAAAGATCAAATGATGTCTATAAAAGAAGTTATGGTCAAAAGAAATAAGACTATTCAGTTTGCAATTTCTCTCGAGTGTTCAGAACAAAATCTAGTCACGGTTACCATTGGAGAGCACAGTGACTTGAGGTGACAAATAAACATGAGTCTAGTAATTACACTCACGAGGGTGAGGGAGAAAATTCACAGGTGTGAGAAAAAGTCACAGGTGTGCACGCTTATCAGACCATCCCACACTTTTCACTCAATCTCTCTCTAATGATTTCATATTACTATAATGTTTTTTAGTGGGGATGAAGGTCCATATGTTACAAGTCCAATGGTTCAAGTCCCATGTCATTTGGAGGTCGGATGAAGGAGATATAGTCAAAAGATCAAAGGATGTTACATCGGTCTTCAATGCATGATCGCGCTTTGTCACGATCGCGACATCCAGGGAGCAATAGTGGGGTTCGTCTGGATGATAGTAGGGTTCGTTTGGATGATAACGAGATCATCTGGATGATAGTAGGGTTCATCTAAACACTAAAAACTCTCAAAACCCACGTATACAGTGAATACCTAACCATAAACAGAGCATTCACTTGTTCTTCTGTCCAAAATTTTTTCTACACTTAATCATACACGTTTCTTATGATCTTTCAACATAAAAATTATTTCTACACTATCTTAAGACATCTAGATCATCAATTATTCAAAAATCACACATCAAAATTTTTCATATCATAAACCCTCGGTGTTTATGAAAAACATCCACTTTTCTTCATGATCATGCAATGACAATTAAATCACTATTTTGGTTTCATAAAACTACAACTCTAAAGGATTTACACATTACTTACTTGATATAATTCCCAAAATCTGCAAAAATTCAACAAATCCTAGTTTCCATGCAATTTACGTACACCACTTAAAAGGTTGGCAAGCTTCAGTTTTTCTTGAGGCAAAGAGAAGGAAACTGAAATTGGGAGTAGCAAATGGACAGATGAGAACAAGGTTTTTCTTTGATGAAAATTTGATGGAAAACTCTGTGTAAGGGAACAAGCTCGAAGAAGATAACCACGAAAAAGATATTTTTAAGACAAGACAAACAGTGTCTTTGTCTTTTAAAGTTAAAAGAACAATAGTAAACTTTGTAAGATCAACTTTACACGTGACACTTGTCACTCATCCATCTCTTAAGGCTTTAACTAGTTCTCATTTAACTAGTCCAACCAACTCCAATATTTTTACTACAATTGTCTCCCAATTTTTAATATCATTTGGCTCTTATTTCTATTTCCATTTATCAATTTACTTGCCCTAGTAGCATTTTTCCTGGTACAATAATATTCGACATTTTTTAAATTTATTCCTAAAATTCACCAAAATTCTAAATCAACAAACATTACGACCAAATATTTGAATTCAACAATTTATACTCTCCAAATCAATCCACAGCACCTACAATCCACAATTCGCATCATAAATACATTTATGAATCAATTATACCCAGAATATGTCAATGAATACATGTACAGTCATTTTAATGTGTGCAAAATTCTAAAAATACATGTGTGTATGCTAACAATATGTATGAGCATGAAAAATGTATTTTTTTAATCTCTCATTGATCCCTCATGTACCGTGCTTTCGGGTTTTAACTCTTAATATTAGAATAGGATGTTACAACAAATATATTGGAAAGGTGGCTAAGACCACTTGTAGTCCAATACTCCAAGGGAAAAATCATGTATACAAATCCATATAGGTTTGTTTTTCTTTTTAATCTCCTCTAATTTCAACCCATGCCTCCACAATTGGAGTAACAGTGGCTTGTTATGTACATGCCAAGGTCCATCTTGAATCACTTTCTTGGCATCTTTAAAGCTTGCAAATTTGAAGAGGAAAACGTCCCCATTGTTCACAAACATTTCTTGTAAACCATGTTGCTTCCAGTTATTCAAAACTCCTTGTTTCATAATTGGGAAGGCTATCCTCTTGTCCAAAAAAAAAAAGCCAAGAATGTTGGACTTCATCTATCAGCTCTAGTTTTAAGAAGCTCCAAAGGTGAAGAGACAATCCTTTGCTTGGATGCTTTACTAGGAGGACAATAGGTTAGCTTCAAATCAGGTCTAGGATCACCAACCATCTACACCCATGGTTTTCGATTTTGTTGAGGACTCATCTTAGTGGCCTAAACATTGTTTAGTGAAGATCCAGGAAGTTCCTTCCTAGTAGGTGACTCAGATTGCAGAGAGGCGGGAAAGTATTAGTATTCATAGGATCAAACTAAAGGGAAATCTGTAGGTTAAAGAAAGTACACAGAGCTACAGAACACTCTAGACAAAAGAAGGATCACAGGTTTCAAATAGAAGAAGGAAGTAGACAGTAGAAGATAGGTAGAGCTTTGGAGTGATATCAGGGCAGTATTTTGGAGAGTAGTAGACATAAACAAGTAAAGGGGTCTCGAGAGAGGAGTCAAGTATCAGTGTGATATACAACTTAGAAGGGAATAAAGGGAACTGCATAGGATCAACCATGCAGTAATAAGTGTATCAGTGTATGCATCGTAACCTGCAAGGAGGAGCTGCTGAGAGATAAGCAGGTGTTAAAATTAGAGGGGCGACATCTAAAAGGTGATATCATCTAAAATTAGTATCATATTTTCTCTTGATTTAGGTCCCAAATTTAAGCATAAAATGTAATTAATTTACCACGTATTAATGATGTAGGAATATCATCAGAACTTAAATATATACAAGGCTGCCGCCTATGGAAATGGCCTTATCCACTTTTTTTTCTGACCATGCTATTTATAGACGATAACAACAACAACAACTAATTATGGTGATTATTCTTAAAAGCTTATAAAATGTTGTTGACTCCCACCTTGTGTTATTGGGAAAACCTGTAATTTTCCCACGAACGATTGTCAGTCTATTGCTTGCAACTCCTGACCGGTAATCTTCGTTCAAACGCATGCTTGATGCAAATCAGCTTTCGGAGTTTGTTAAAACGCAACTCTACTAGTTATGAATACAATCATTGAGGAACCCGAAGGTAGGAATCGAAACCTCTAGGCCGAAAAGTACAAGGAAAATCCAAAACCTGAAATAGCAAAAATAAAGGAATTACGGAAGGGAGATGAGTTTCCTTTCTTGTTGTAAATTCGAAAGCAATCATTCCTTCAAGGATAATAATTCCTTTAAGGAGAGCGTAGCAGATACTAGCAAGGGATTTAATAGAAATGGCAACAGATTTTCCTTCTTCATCAAGAGCATGTCACATAAAACAGGTACAATTGTTGAGAATTTCCAGATCTGGATTTTGAAAGGACAAAGCAATGCTTTCTCTCTAACTTCTGAAGATTTTATTTTTACACTTTATTTGGGATGGAGCCAATGATGATATGCCATGCATCCTGATTTTGAGGTTTAGCAGCTGAGAAATGTTTGCCGAGAAGCACTCGATGTCTCGATCCTTTCATAAGAATTCTCAGAAAAGGTTTTCCTGATCTGTCTGACATCGTTAAATGTGCAGGAAGCAGCAGGCATAGGAGGATATCAGAGGAGGTAAGGAAAGTTGGAAATGCAAAAGTATCTGCAAGAGTTTTCTCGTATCAAGAACTAGCAGCTGCAACCAACAACTTTAACGACGATTGTCTGGTTGGAGAAGGTGGATTTGGGAAAGTGTATAAAGGACGCGTTCAAAGTATTGATCAAGTCTGTCTCTGTCTCTGTCTCTGCCTCTTTTTCTGTGGTGTAGGTGTTCCTATTACGCTTTGTGCTCGTTTGTTCACTTGTTCATTCTCTTTTCTGCAGGATGTGGCTATCAAGCAACTTGACAAGAATGGACGACAAGGAAACAGAGAATTCCTCTCAGAGGTTCTTATGTTAAACCTTGTTCAACACCAAAGCCTTGTCAAACTGATTGGTTACTGTATTGAAGACGAACACAGAATGTTAGTTTACGAATTCCTGATCAATGGGTCTTTGGAAGATCACCTTCTTGGTATATGCTCAACCTTTTCAACCTTTTTTAATTTTCTTACCTGAATGTAAAGAAATAATAACAGTAGTAATATGTTTTCTTATAAAGACAGCCCTAGAAGCATTCCTTGTGCCTGCATTCTAACAGCACTTTATCTCGCAGACTTGCCTCCTGGAAAGGAGCCCTTGGATTGGAATACAAGGATGAAGATAGCAGTCGGAGCAGCAAAGGGGCTGGAGTACTTGCATCATGTTGCCAAACCATCGATCATTTACCGTGACTTCAAAGCGTCCAACATATTACTTGATGCGGACTTTAATCCAAAGCTATCTGATTTCGGACTTGCTAAGTTGGCTCCTTCAGGAGAGCAGGAACTTGTTTCTACGAGGGTTATGGGTACCTATGGTTATTGCGCCCCAGAATATCAGCGCAATTGTCAGCTGACAACGAAATCTGATGTCTACGGCTTTGGTGTTGTGTTTCTTGAGTTGATAACCGGAAGGAGAGTGATTGATGTGAAAAGACCAACTGAGGAGCAGAACCTAATTTACTGGGTATGTTGATGACACTAGAGACATAATTGCTGTTTATATCATGAGAATCTATGTTTGGACATATCAATTTAACCAGACAATTTATACTATAACCAAATATAAGCCTATCTATACTTATTTTTTCTTATCCTGAAATTCATTCTAGTTGGAATCCTGAAATTAATTCTAGTTGGAATCTTTATATTGCAGGCGGAGCCTTTGTTTAAGGATAAAAGTCATTTTACAAAAATGGCAGATCCATTGCTTCAAGAAAACTACCCAAAGAAGGGTCTGTATCAAGCTCTTGCAATAGCAGCCACTTGTCTGCAAGAGGAACCTGACACAAGACCATTTATGTCTGATGTTGTGAGTGCACTCCAGTTTCTGGTTAAGCCGAAAGCAGAGGAACAAGTTGACAGGATTTCATTCAAATGCAGTTCTCGGTATGTTGACTCAGTAATAGAAGGAAATGCAAGCGAAAACCAAGTAATTTAGGACTTATCACACAAGTTGAAAACTGAGCCATACAAAACCTACCAAAACTGTAAAAGCTGCTTGTTTCACGAGTCTCAGCGCTCTATCAGCTTTTACACGTCCTGAGTCTCGTGAAATTTGTACGTGTCCCTATTCTTAGTTCCATAATTTTGCATACCAATTGGTGAGTTTGCTTCGTAAGTTGCAGTATTTTCATCGAATGTGGGCTTCACAATTCTTTTCGGTTTTGTTTAACACAATGACAGCTTTGTATTCTGTACCCATGTCTCTTACAGTAGTAAAGTCTGTCTCATCCTCTCTCAATCTTCTTATTTCGCTTATAGATTCACGCGCTATAAGTACTCTTTATAAGCTCTAATTGACTTCTTCATTTTAAGCCTGTTAAAGATCAAAATACATCACATTGTTTCAACAAACTCTTAACAGAGTCTTCTGATTTGTCGGACATCATGCACAAACAATTACAACTTGAAACCTTGAGCTTTTTAAGCAAAGTATAGAGTATGCATCGTCTTAATCACAAAAGGAACTACAACTATAAAACTGTAACCTTTCTGTGCCAAATAGTTATCCTTGAAAAGCTAGTGCTTATACATTAGAGCATTGAATTGTCAAAACTATAGAACCATGGAAGTCGTTTCAGTGCCAAATAGTTATCCTTGAAAAGCTAGTGTTTGAAGCCTTACCTTGGTTTCAATTCAGAATCAAAATGACCCCAGTTACCAAAAGAAGCCACAACATCCGACCACAAATCCCAGAGAGATTGTATCTGACGACTGACAACATTCCTTTGTAGATGTACAGACGAGCTTACAAATCTGTGATTGATAGAATCTGGCTGAAGCATAACATGTGTATCAGTTTGAAGGACGAGAAAACGTGTGAGCTCTTCATATATGCATATCCTTCATATCATCCTTGAGGTTTATATAACTGAACCCGGGAATTCCATTGAGCTGGTTGGTATCAGCAACTTCTACAACTGAACAGATATTTCGAAGGAATCCACAGTTGCGACTTCTTTTCTTCCTTTTCCAACTCATCTTCAAGGACCAAAAACCTGCAGGCTTTGAACCGCCACCGTTGGAGCCCACCTCAACAGCCTGTTCTTGAATTTTCCTAGAACTTCCAAATCGGTCTAATTCGAACATAGTGAAATACTCAATCTCTTTTCTAACCAGTGATCCAACGGTGCCCCGCGTGCCTATGGCAACTGGAGCTGTTGAAGCCATTTTTTCAGGGATTCTGGGGGTTATGGTGCTGGCTTTATAATGCATCAGTTCAGTGAGAGTGGAGTAACGGAGGTGGCTTCAGGTTGAAGAAAGTTGGTGGTCCTTAGGACAATTGGGAGTGTTTGCTTTAGGTATGGTCCTCATATACCGCTTTATTAGTTGAAGTGGACAACATGAGATTGTGCACCATTGGAGGGACGGTCATCATATTCAGCTTGTGGGTTGCATTGAAAGCTTTTGACTGTTGCTGGTTCTTTTACTTTGACAATAATAACTGTTTTTTCTCCATTGCTAGTAAAAAAGTTGGCCTGTACCAGCTGATAAAGTTTCATGGTGGAGAAAAGCCCTATAAGCTCTTCTGTACGTATGGTATCTGATAGGTCAACTGTCTTTTCTCATGTGCCCTTTCTAGGAACGAAAGGAGAGGAGAGTTCCTACAATTATTATTGCTTGTGAAATCACTTGAGTGCTTCCTGGTCATCGCGAGGAGGGTGCTTAACTGGTTATGATTGTCTTGATTTCTCACCTTTGATCTGCTTTTCTGTGAATGCATTATTCGGTTTCCAAAGTAGACATGCACCAATATAAGGTCGCCATTTGCGCCTAAGTTTGTGGCAGAGTTTGTATTTCATTATTTCGGATTTGCCAATCATAAAGAAATATATCTTAGCTGTAAGTGATTAAACTTTATCTAGCCCACCATCCACTGCTTGAGAGTGTCTTATAAAGTGCTTATCCTATGGAGTTTTCTTTGCCACAATTATTCAATTTAACATAGATTCTTGTAAATATTATAAGGTACTGTTTGGTTATATCCTCTTTGTAATTTTTAGTTTTTGTTTCTTTTTTTCCACTTTTGATTTAAAAAACTTATTGAGTTGAGATTTGTAATGAAAATATTAAAAATAAAAATATATTAATTGAGATTTGTTATTTATTTATTTTCATGTCCTATTTTATTTTATTTGTGTTATGCTATTAGAGATCTTATTCCAAAAAACTAATTTTACTTTTAGATTTTTATTTTAGTTTAATTTTTATTTTGAAATATTTTACTATAAAATCTTATAATGATTACAATTTTATTAGTTATTTATAAATAATTATATAAATTATTGAAAAAATCAAAAATAGAATCCTTCATAAATTATAAAATTAGAAAGGAAACAAAATTAATATAAAAATAATAACTTAAATATATTCACTTTTGTTAAATTTGAAAATTGAAACAAAAATTGAAACCAAATCAAATGTTTTAGATCTTTTGCTCCAAATAATTGTTGGTAGTTAAATTTTTAGAGGTGTAAAAAAAGTGTGTATATATATGAATTTGAACTTCTAAAAAAATTGTAGTTAACCATAATATAATAGCAATAAAAATCTCACAATACTCAAATTTTGGTAAACAAAAGTTTAGCACAAATATCTCTTTTTTTTCTAAAAAAAAGTTTAGTACAAATATCTTATCATAATGATTGTATTAATATTCAAATACTTAATAATGATCTCAATATGACCACCGCAAGGCATCAACTAATGGTTTTAGAATTGTGACTACTACTTTATGGAATATCTGTCTCTCATACCACAGGTTATCTGAACCTTGAAATCCTTCTACAAAGAAAAATGAAAATGTTAACAATAGGACTAATAAAATATATAAGCAATTATACATATGCTAATCAAATAAAATCAAAAGAGTATTTCTCCTGAATTGGATGTGATTGGTCAGATGATCAAATGGTTAAATTAGTTTGATAAGAATAGAATATTCATATGAAACTCATTATCACAAACACTAATCATCATAAGCTTTTATAGAACAATAATAAAGCAAAAAATGAAATGACATAGACAACACTATTAAAAAAAACAAAGCATATATTGTTGGTTTATGCCCTACATCCAATCGATTGGTTAGTTTAGTGAGAAAATAATTTAAAAGCATTCTTTATCTTGTACATGTTTAGATGTATATGATAAAGTTTATCGGATAATTATATATTGCAAATAAAATTATAATGAGATTATAATTATAAGATTAATATTGCATTATGTATTATCCCTAAATTGTTCATAGCCATTGTTCTATTAAGACTAGACATTAATAAAACGTAAAAAGACTAGTACGTATTATGTTTTTCCTTACGAAGGAAATAGTCAATCTCGTAGAATTAAGTATGGAGATACTTAAAAAATTGTGTGGGTGCTTGTTAGAGAACAAGTTCACTGAACAAACCTGATATGAAAAATCCATTTGGAACATTACTTGTACGTCTATGAAAATTCTCATTGTGATGATTATAAAAGTGATCCTTCGACTCGAGGTCTCAAAGTTATTTTGTATAGGGATTGCTATGTTTTGATACTACTTCTTACCTATTTTAATCATAGGTAATTTAGTCAATAGTCGTTGGATGTAACATGAACTATATGGAGGTAATTGAGTGATTAAGATAGGATTCATCACCATAAAGTAATTATGGAGAATATTTTTTTGTCTCGATTAGTATTGATTTGGGAAATCTTTAGATAAGGTGGAATGACATTTTGTAAATAGTTTGCAAATGTCATTAATAGAATCTATAGCTAATGGCAGAGAACTAATATGATTAGACTTAAAATAGAGTAGGCATTAATTCCATACTCTCTCTAATCATAACATTGTATGATAAAATGATTGAATTATATGAAAAAATATTACACAGAAAGGTTAGTTAAAACCACTTTGACATTCCTAAATATTTGGGTAGTCATAGTGTGTTACTAAACACTAATCTTGATATATGATTATAAATTGTTTAACTGGAGAATAAAAATAAATTAAAAGGTATTTTAATTTATCTAATTATAACTATAATTTATAATCATTGCCAACATATTTGGGAACCTAATGGGTCTCACATGAAGAACGGGTTGAAGTGAGCAAAGATATTTTAATCAAGTTGGGCTTGATTGTAAAGTATAAGAAGTTTTGTGATTAAATATGAGATATTTAATTAATATGGATCAATATGAGATATTAGATCTTATTTATGCATAATTGATATTTAATTAGAATTATTTGTATTTCTAATTAAAGCTAAATTGAAAGTAAAATTTGATTTCAGTTAAATCACTAAAATATGCAAAACTTATTATAAATAGGCTTAAGCTTTAATGGAGCTAGCACTTGCTTAACCCTCCTTATAAGAGTTACAGAGTTCTCTCAACCTGCTTTGTGGATACTGTGAGAGGCTGGACACTTGTGCGGCTATGACAACTGAGATTGACTGATTTTGGAAATGGTTTAAGGGACACAAGAAGAAAAAAACAAGCTTCAGAATAAGGTATGGATTAAGATTCATGCTTTATTATGATTTATGTATTAATTATTTTATAGAATTAAAGTGATCATGGTTTTTGGGAAATAAAAATATGAAAAAGTTTTGTAATTATTTTGCTACAGTCAGGACTGAATTCCATCATGATTTCCCAAAAGTGGTATCAGAGCAATCTTTAATTCTATAATTTGATTAAAATTGTTTGATTGTTATAGAAAAATTAATAAAGGTTTAAATTTCATTGATGCAAAAGTTGTATGGATTTGAAATACAAATTATACATGTTCCTAATATTGATTAGGATTTCATTAATTAGGTCTAAATTTCTTTTAATTGAAATAAACTTAAATGAATATGTCCTTTTGTTTAAGTTTTTTGGAAATTCTCTACATGCCTTTGCTCTTTGTTAATTTTTGGAAATACAAAACCTCCTGCTGATTATTAGATTTTTTATGTTTTGTAAATTTTTTGGTTGTTTGTGGTTGTTGGAAAACACTCAACATGTACATTATTGTTAGGTGTTTTGTATTTGTTTTGTAAGCATTTTGAATGTTGATTCAGAGAAGATTGTTGCTAAATATGTCGGAGCAACTAGTGGCAATAATCGTCACTGGTTGGGGCAGCAGTCGCCTCTCGTTGGGGCAACCGTCACACCTAGCTAAGGCAAACATGCCCAAGATAGGTCACCAACAATGGTGGAGGTGCAGTGAAGCATAAACAATTCAGTAGCGTGGAAAAAATTTTCAGAATTAAATTTGCATGAAAACGATGGGGCGCATGTAATACATGCACCTTACGTTAGAATCAACGCGTCTACATCACATGCGCTAGTTAAGTGCCAAACGGTATCAAATATTCCTAAATATTTAGGTAGTCATGGTATGTTACTTGATGCTAATCTTGATCTATGATTATAACTTATTTACATGGAGAATTAAAGATAAATTAAAAGGTGTTTTAATTTATCTAATTTTAATTATGAATTATGATTATAATTTATAATCATTTCCAATATATTTTAGAGCCTAATGGGTCTCACATAAAGAACGGGTTGAAGTGAGCAAAGATATTTTAATCAAATTGGACTTGATTGTAAAGTTTGAGAAGCTTTGTGATTAAATATGAGATATTTAATAAATAAGGATCAATATGAGATATTAGATCTTATTTGGGCATACTTGATATTTAATTAGAATTATTTGTAGTTCTAATTAAAGTTTAATTGAATTAAAATTTAATTTCAGTTAAATAACTAAAATGTCCAAAACTTATTATAAATAGGCTTAAGCTCTAATGGAGCTAGCACTTGCTTAACCCTCTTCGTAAGAGTTACACAGTTCTCTCAACCTGTTCTATGGATAATATTAGAGGTCAGACACTTGTGCAACTATGACAATTGAGATTGACTGATTTTTGAAATGGTTTGAGGGATACAAGAAGAAAAAAAACACGCTTCAGAATAAGGTATGGATTAAGATTCATGATTTATTATGATTTATGTGTTAATTATTTTATAGAATTAAAAAGATCTTAGTTTTCGGGAAATAAAAATATGAAAAAGTTTCATAATTATTCTACTACAGTCAGGACTGAATTCCATCATGGTTTCCTAAATGTGGTATCAGAGCAATCTTTAATTCTATAATTTGATTAAAATTGTTTGATTATTATAGAAAAATTAATTAAGGTTTAAATTTTATTGATGCAAAATTTTTAGGATCTGAAATAAAAATTATACATGTTCCTAATATTGATTAGGATTTCATTAATTACGTTTAATTTTCTTTTAATTAAAATAAACTTAAATGAATATGTCCTTTTGTTTAAGTTTTTTGGAAAATGTCTACATGCCTCTGCTCTTTGTTAATTTTTGGAAACACAAAACCTCCTGCTGTTTATTGGATTTTTTATGTTTTGTAAATTTTTTGGTTGTTTGTGGTTCTTGGAAAACACTCAACATGTACGTTATTATTTTGTGTTCTGTATTTGTTTTGTAAGTGTTTTGAATGTTGATTCAGAGGAGATTGTTGCTAAATACGTTGGAGTAGCTAGTGGCAATAATCATCACTGGTTAGGGCAACAGTCGCCTCTCATTAGGGCGACAGTCACACCTAGCTAGGGCAAACATGCCCAAGATAGGTGGCCAATAACGATGGAGGCATAGTGGAGCAGAAACAATTCAGTAGCGTGGAAAAATTTTCAGAATTAGATTTACGTAAATACAATGGGGTGCATGTAATACATAAACCTTACGTTAGAATCAGCGCGTCTACATCACATGGGCTAGTCAAGTACCAGACAGTTTGGAAGATAAATAAATAAATATCATTGAGCATATCAAAAGGCAATCAAGATAGTTACAAGACTATAGGAGTAATAGTTAAGAAACTATGAGGTTAGGAACTAGTCCTTATAGCAAAGCTAGAATTAATCAAAAATAGATAAGACTTGATATTGATATTGAATTATATTTTATGCATAAATGAAAGGGGAGCTAATTATTATCTTGATATTGAAGTTGTTTATGTTCTCAATTTTATTATTACTCTCTAATATCACAAATGTTTTATCATCATCAAAATGGAGGAGATTTTTGAACCAAGGGAGATTCCGATTGATATTTTGATGATAATAAAGCATAAGTATTACTAATGATGTTATTGTTTTAATAAGCAATAATATAAGAACAAGATGTAGCCATACATAACTTAAGAAGATACCTTATATAGATAGTAACGAAAACTTAAAGTGAAACCTTTAAAATGAAGATCAAGTTAAGAATAAAATTGTCATCTCATTTCATTACTTTGATTAGCTTAAAGACACATGATCCTTTATATTCATCAAGAGTAACTAAAACTTTTGTTTTCAAAATAAAAGGCTCTTAATCTTTTAAACACTCTTTAGGGGACATTTTAAAAGTTCCTTTAATTATAATTGTATTAAAAAATTAAGTTTGAGCTTTAAATTTGTAAAATCATGTTTATGAGAGGATTGGTCAACCAATATATGTTAGTGGCATCAACCAAAGTTAATAATTCTAGAGTGAGAGGCTCTTGCTTTTTACTACAACATCCCTCAACTAGGCTACATCCTTTCTCTTGCTCTTTTACATCATTGGCAGCCACCTTTCCTGCCAGATCCCTTTAGGTGGTCCCCTTACCAAATTGGTATGGCTATAGCCTATAGGCTACTAAGAAATAACCCTTCTTCTCTAACCTAGCTCACATCACTACTAACCTTATAGCTAGTTTGCTTCCATCAAGGCATTCTTAGCAGAAGATGAATGCCTCTCAATCCCACCAAACCTTCTTACCAATCCCCTTCCTCTCTACCACTCATTTCTCCATCCCACTTTCCAACACTTCTACTAAAGATCCCCATCACCTGAATCCCAACTTTAGCCCCTCCTACTTCTTCTATCCCCTCTCTAATATAACCCTCAAACTCATTTATCCCTATGGTCCCTACTATGACTCTCCTAACTACCTCACCTCCACTAGTTACTAGAATAACTTATTTCTCAAATATAGTAGCCTCCCCAACATATCAACTAACCATCCCAAAAGCTTAGAATCTTGTGGTGAATGACAAAGAACCCACCATAAAACTTAAGTTGATTCTTAAAAGTAGGAGTTGCCAAATGGAAGACAATAGTGGTATGCTTTTTTATGGATAAGTCTCAATAAAAACATGGAAAAAATCAATATAGGCTAAGAATGGTTTGTAGCATATTCTAGTTACATAAGAGCATTATTTTTTGTTTTAAAAGTTGGAATTGCCAAATGGAAGACAATAGTGGTATGCTTTTTTATGGATAAGTCTCAATAAAAACATGGGAAAAAACAATATAGGCTAAGAATGGTTTGTAGCATATTCTAGTTACATAAGAGCATTATTTTTTGTTTAAGTTTAAATATATATCCAGGATAAAGCATTGGAAAGGAAATTTAATGTTCATTAAGAAATGGATCATAGGTATGTTACTAGATAAGCCTTTACTGAATATTATCCCTTTATGTATATGTTTTCACAACGTTCCATTAGAGTATTAGACAACAATTGGCTTGAGTTATTTGGTGAGTTCCATTGGAAGGCCTATAAGGCTAGATGAGTAAACGACTAAAATGACAAAAGTTGCAAAAATCTATATGGAAGCAAATAAGAATATGATTTTGTTGAAGTTAATCACAAGTTAGTACAACGTTAATCAACACACAAGAAGGGGGGTTGAATTGTGTATACTTTTTCGTTTTACCCTTCCTTCTAAACAACACTCGTTTAATCAGAATTACTATGACTTTGTAATTGAAAAATCAAAATCACAAGTAAATAACAAAGAAAGTTAAGAGAGTT
>JANZLH020000027.1:528993-546351 GCA_026770325.2 Erythroxylum fimbriatum | reverse complement strand
TTAAAGATCAATATCAATTCATAAACAATGTTCATGAACATCAAATTAATGAAATATGCCTTTCTTTATTTATTCATCAAGTCTGCACACGACTTTTGAATAAAACGCGCTAAAGGGGATTGCCTTTAGGGCACAATTAAACAGTACCGTCCATGCATAAGTCGACTTACCCAATGTACAAGTCGACTTATCGGTACTGAATGCGTGTAAGTCGACTTACCAAATGTACAAGTCGACTTATCCACTTACAACCCTAAATATACCTCTCCTTACCTTTGCCCATATTACAACCTTGAAAAGTCCTTTGATTCACAAAAAAAGATGCTACTTAGGAGGCAACCCAAAGGAAGTTTGGTCCTTTTCCTTTACATTGTTGCATTTGTTACTTCTATTAAATGCTCCGTTTCTTACGTATAATGTTGCATTAGGAACATTGTAATTTTTAAGTGTGGGGGTAGAGATTATCATGTGTGCTTTTAGGATGTTTTTTCTTATATATATATGTGTGTTTTTAAGTTTGCTTGTTTCTTACATGCTTTTAAGTATAAGAAACAAAAAGAAAGATTCAATTCAAGCAAACAAACATTTTCTCTTTTTCTATTGCTTCTAGGACTATATAGTCATAATTAGAGAGTAGAAGTAACTAGAAAAATTAATGCAACTTGTGTATGCATTTTTACTCTTGTAATTGGTCAATGTACATTATCTTTAGAAGAGTGGTGACTAGTGGGTAGTTATAAGCCAGTAAGATTTTGAGTCTTTTTAGACTGACGCTTCTATAACAATCTCATTGTCTTTTGTTCATATGTGACCTTCATAACATGTAAATCCTGACTTTGCTTTTATTTTCTATGTCAGGCCACATTTTTATCACATGCATTAATAAGAAAATGATATAGGCCTTTTTTGTGTCACAAGCTACATTGGTCAAATAACCTACTTGTCGATATGATTTTCCTTTTGATAAGCACCCTTAAGCTTTATTTGCCTTTTCTTTTTGTGCTAACCATATTACATGCCTTAAACTTAACCAAATGTCTTATCCAATCCTTAAAGTTAGTAGAGCATTATAATTATTGATGTTTGTGGATGCATAAAAGTATAGGTGTGGGGGTGTGCACATGTGTGGGTTGGTTATAATTGTTGAAATGTCATTTTATCTCTTATCAATAAATTCCAAATGTTGTTGTAGCTTTTTTCAAATTTTATATAAAAAAGAAGGAAAAGAAAAGAAAAGAAAAAATGGATTTAAATAAAATTATCAATGAGGAAATGCATTTGTTTTGCAAAGTTATTAATGATTAGTTTTTCCTCTTAAAGTTGTATAGAATGGGTGATTTGAGTATAATGCAAATGAAGGAGATGTTACTTTGAAGGGTCATTCCTTATGGTTATAATGTATTGTTTACAATTAATTTTTATGAGTGATTCCTTCTAATTCCTTATGCTTCATATGGTTTGTGTATGAAGGATTGAATATAGGTTGTGAAAGATAGTTTTTGTATTCATCATAGCTGATAATACACGGTATTGAGTGAATGTTAGTCTTTACACTTGATGTTACATTGAGTGTTTTTCTTGCTTCACTAGCTTTGATGGCTTTTATGTTACATTATCCGAATACATCTCATCTTAACCTTTGCCCATATTGCAACCTTAAAAATCCTTTGATTATGATTATGTATATAAATCTTAGTGGTGGAGAAATGAAATGATATGCAAAATCATGGAATGTCTTGATCATGAATGGTGTTTAAGTGTACCTATATATCTATTTTTTAAACACATTTTATCAAAGCCTACCCTTATATTACTCAGTTTCTAAAGGGAATCATTATTGAATGATCATGAGTAAAAGCATTTAATGTTTAGCTCTTTCCATTGTTTTGAAAGTGATTCCTCTTTTCGTATGGCTATCTATTCTTGGGACATATGGGAAATGTGGAAGTATTCTGATTTGTGACTTTGATTTTATTATTTTGTCCGAGGACGATCAAAAGCTAAGTATGGGGGAACTTGAAGTGTTCTTGATTGTTTATACATTTACTTCATAACACTTAGTGATTATAGTTATGAAATTCATAAGATACTCATTTTGGTTCATAATTGGTTTAGGTACAAGTTGGAAGCATAAAAGTAAAAATGAGTTAAAAGCACATTCCTTAAGCCATCCTCTTGATGTTGAAACTCATTTATCTTTGTGAAACAAGAATGAGATGGATTAGGTTGAAGATGGGATAACAAAATGCAAGAACTTGAAAGATACACAGTCGTGTATCCATTTAAAAGGTCGTGTATAATTTTGAATGTGGCTTTTTTAGTTGAATGGTTGTGCATGCAACTGTGCATCTTCTAAAAAACCTAATTTTTGCTATAGATAAACATTTGAACGACCAAACATAACATGAATAGTTTTTGGAATATGAAAGGAGGTAGAACACATACTTGTTTGAGATATATGGAGGGCTAATTTTCCTTCTTCCAGTTCGTAGGGGAAATTGAATCCAAAGAACACATTTGGGCATCTCTTTATTATGTATTGTTGATTCTCTCTCTCTCTAGAAATTTTTTGTATTATTCTTAGCTTAATGTTTTGGGTATTCATAAATGAATGATTATTATTCTCATTCTCAATAGATTGTTTACGTATAAACTCATTGCCAGAATATGGAATACAATACTTAATAGTTATATTTTCAATTCATTTATGGTAAACTAATGGTGATGAATCATTAGGGATAACACAAAATAGGTTAAATGACCCAAGCTTATGTGGTTGTTGCCTAGATTAATCTATTTTCCTAGTTCATAATGTGACTATCCTACTAAATTTAAAGAGCTTATTCTAGGTTGTTTGATAGTTAGATTTAATTAAAAAGCTTATGATAATTAAACATGACTAAAGGGATAGCCGAGGTTAATAAGAATAAAGTTATCATTTTGGCCAATCCAAGTTTCAATGAAGCCCCTTAAAAGCTTAACCGAAGAAGAGCTAAAAGAACTAGAGCCAATTGAATTTTTAAAAAATGTCATTGCTTCATTTAAGAGATCATCTTGGCTAGAAATCAAAGCATCGTTTTGAGAGACAATAGAGCCAATATTGTTGACATTCTTCTTTCCAAAACTGAACTAAAGAAGAATTTAGTACATTTATCTATGCCCTTTAACCAATTATTGCTAGACCTTTGTTTCAGAAGGGAAGTATGTTCCTCAACCTTAGTTAAGTAGCATCTTGAAGTAATCTTCTCTTATTTTAGTAAGTCCACACTTACTGAATTATCGGAGAGGTTTTGTTACATCCTTAGAGGCTTAGCTTTATGTATAGATAAAATAGATTTGGATCCCCTTTTTTCATTTATAGATTTCTGCTCTTTCTTGATAGTCTTTATCTTTTGAACTTAAATGAATTTTTTGGAGCCAGTACATCAATTACCAAACCTCTATCAACCACCTCCTAGAATCCATCATCAAAAGTAAGGTGATTATTAAATCTAAATGGAGATCTTTTACATAACTTTTGAAATAGATTTCCAATACAAATTGAGGAATGATTCGAGAAGAGTGGATCCATAAATGTTGCTTTAGGTTCTAGGAACATAGAGAGTCATACAAGATTCACTAAGGCTTTGTCCAATTTTTTAAATTGAGAATCTTCCCTCATCTTTGTTGCTCCTAGTGAATCAATGTCTTTCACATCTTAGATCTTCAAGATCTAAGTCTTCCACATACTCCATGAATTTAGATGTATAATTCCTTAGGTTGAAATTTCCTTTATCTTTAGATCTATAGAGAGTTGTATTGAAATCATCACATACTAGTCATGGGGAGTTATCAACTTGATTCTGTTTCAAACCTTCCCATAATATCTTCCTCTAAAAATTAAAGTTAAATTTATACACAATAGAGATGTAGCATTTACTCAGCATATTGAAGAATTGAATCAAAACATGTATAGCTTGATTAGAAAGCCATAACTCTTTCACATTAATATAATTAGAGTTATAGGCCAAAACTATTATCCCATAATAATGAAGTTGATGATTTAAAATAACCTTCCCATTTATACCCAGAATCCTTAGCTTATTCAAATTTTCAAATCTAATCTTTATCTCTAATAGACTTAAGAGCTATGGATGTTCCAAAGTGAAAAAATCCTTTAAAGCTTAAAGCTTTTTAGGGTAATTCAATCCACGAACATTCTATATTATAAAAGTCATTTAAGAATGGTTTTACCTGTGGAACTCTTACTTCTATTTCTTATCCCTAATTTCCTATTCTTGAAACTTTGATATCCGTCTTCATTGGCTTCCATAGAGGCATTTTCCATTAGGACTAATACTGCTACATGTTGTGAATAGCCTAATAGCTTTCCATGTATTGTATAACCTTCATTTCCCATCTGCTTAATTATATTAATCCCATTTTCTTTTCTTCCAAGCACAATATCACCTTCTTCTCTATTTTGCTCATCTAGATTATTTATAATGTCATTCAACACACCCATATCATTAAAAGAGTTGGAGCCTTATCCTAAGCTAAGTTAATAACATTTGCATTCACAACTTCCTGATCTTCCAATTAAGTCACATCTTCAATAAGATGGTCGCTTTATACCTAATTTTTTATATTTTACTCCTTCATTTGCTCCACTTCCATTTCATATACCTCTATCACCATTAGCTTGAAATAATCTCCCATTTAAAGGTTTTCCATATAGATTTCCATTTCTTTCGATGCATCTTGAGAATAAGCTTCCAACTATAAGTAACTAAAATGGTACCCTTATAGAGAGAGTTGTTTTAGCCTATTCCCATAATATGAATATAATCGGAAAGCTCCTTTGTCATCTCTATGGTATCACACACTTTAGTAAATCCAATTCTCTTTTCTTAATCATGTGCTCATCTATACACAATGGCTTGCCAATGAAGGTAGATAACCTGCTCAAACCTTTTATGATCAAATACTCTAATGAACACTATGTAAATTCACCCATATTAGAATGCTCTCTTGATTAATCACACTTAAATTAATACACGACAACCATTTTTATAGGAATATTGGCAATTGTCTAAGGTTCCAAGGAATTCTTCTATCATTTTTAATGTATCATGTTGAGAAAGAAATGAGAAAATTAGTAGATTATCTTCAATAAGGAGAACATCTTGTAGCTTGTTGTTATTCTGGACCTTATGTTTCCATGTTGAGATTGTAGGAAATAGAGAGAAAGGACCATGGAGAATTTGACTAGGGAAGACTTTTAAGCAACAGCTCCAACTTTAATTATTTATACCTCAATAGCAACTATAGTTCTACTCTCTATATCGTCTAAAGGATAATAATGCAAAGAGAGGTATGCTGTATAACCAAGGACCTATTTCCAACTCTTCTTATTAAAGGAAGAAGTAGATGAAGGAACATGTTTATTTTCATAGCTAGGATGGGGGTTACAAGGATGAGAGGTGGAGGCAAAAGGTGGAATTCATTAGAGGAGGAGTTAGGGGTTTGAACATTTGTTCTAGTTAACATACCTTAGAAAGTTAAGTCCAACTTTTAAAGAAAAAGTTCAAATGGCAGTTACTCTAAATAACAATAAGGTGCTTAGGCGGGAAAGGATAGTTTTGTCTAGACCAAAGTACCCCTCTAACTACAGGAGAGGAGCACTTGAACCAAGAATATAGAGCTAGGGAGATGTCTTAAGGAGAACCTTAGCAAGAAGAAGAAGGAGAAGTAAAAATGAAGCTAAGAGGAGCAGAGATATTTGGAAAAAAAGAATAGTGACATAAGTAAAGTTTAGGAGAGTAGGAAAATAAGAGGAGAGAAATGGAGAAGTGGATAAGGGATAAGAGAGCACAAGAAGCTATGGTTACAAAAGAGTTTAGGAAGGAAAAGCTAGTTGCTAACATAGGAAAAACAGGTAGATTCAAAAGTGAAAGGAGTATGAAATAGTGACAAAGAACAATAGAAACAACATGTCGAACACTCAATCTAAAGAAAAGTTAAGCTTCTTTCTCAACAATGCTTACAATAATTTTCATCCAAGATCTTTTCTAGTTGTTAGAGCAGACTTGATGCAAAGTTTAAAAAAGGGCATCCAAATGCGGCATGTAGATATAATTTGTTGAAACAAAGAGAAGTCGTCAGTTAATGAAAGCATATGTCATGAATCAAGAGGAGGAGGAGAAACAATGTGAATTAACTCATTTAAGAACTCATCAAAACTCTTAAAACTTGTTCAACAATCAAATTATGAAATATTTATAATCATTAACATTTTTTTCCTAATAGTTAGAAACAAAGACATATTTAATGTATACGAAAAATAGTCATCAAAATGGTAACTTCCAATTATGTTGATTGATCTAACTCACCCTTCGATTGACCAATGTCCATTCTTCATTTGACTTACATCTCAACTAATATCCCATATTAAAATGCTACAAATTTTCTATACACAAACTTCTTATTTCAAAGGGTTTATGTTGTCCAAAAGACACCTAAAAAGAAGAGTGAACTAGACGACTCTAAACTCGTTTCACCTAAAGACACTTTATCAAACACTTGTTTTATATGAATGTAAAATCCTTCTAAATTTATGATTTGTTATAAAAATAGCGAAAATTGATATAACTTGATGGAATGAATAATAGAATCAATAACATACTATAACAATATAAAGTCTCATATAAATTCAAATAACAAACAGGTAAGAGAGATTGCACATTTATTTATAGTGATTTGGTCTTCCTTAACTTACGTCTTACTCTTCAATCTCCTCTTAAAAATTCCTATTTACTAAAACCTCTTTTAGTACAATGCTTTTGCTTCTTAATAAAGAGTAAATATTACAAGAAGTGTACTTTAAAGAGCAGGTGATTTACATAACTTTAAACACTGTCAAATTTTAACACAAATTTTTATAAATTTTAAAGTCTATACAAAGGGCTCTCAAAAACTAAAAATTATGACTCAAAACTAGCTCTTAATAATATAATAATATTCTCAACAATAATTAATATAAATTAATTAAAAGTTCTTATTATCAAATGACTAATGTATTAGAGGATTAGGAATAGAGAATTGGAAAGATGATTAGATAAATAATTAAATTAAGAAAGTTCTTTCTCCTCCCTAATAATGTTGGTATTAGAAGAAACATGTTTTAAGTATATTCCTCAAAATATTTATCATCAATATAAAAATTAAAATTGTGGCAAATAAGTCATTATGTAAAGTTGGGTATTATTAAACTATTTTACGTGTTAGTGAAATTCATACTAAATGTTGTTATTCCGTTTAAAAAGGAATTTGGTGGATCAGCCGACTTAAAACTTTGAGATCTAAAGCCCAAAATCGGTCTCTATTTGAAATGCATAATTGATGGTTGAGGCCCACATTTTTCTGTCTTATATGCATACAATCGTCATCTTCTATATCATATCGCTCTCTATTCACCGTTTGAAAATTTGAAAATCTCCTTCCCTCCCATTTCCCTCTCCGCCATGGGCGGTGGCGAGCCCACTTGTCCGCCGTCTTCTTCGCTCTTAAAGGACATTTCCAACTTCAAAACCCCCAAACGTCCCCTCCGATCCTCTGTCTTCACATCTCCTTGTCCCCAGCACTTCTTCACCGCCTCCAAGGAAACGCCTCGCTCCTCTTCTTCCTTCCTCCGCCGCCACCATCGCTCTTCCAAGCACAAGACTGATACCAGCCGTCGACTCAAGGCCTTTGAGCTCGAGCAGTCGTTGTCGTCTCGTAAGCTTCAGATTCAGAAGGAGAAGTCTCTTAAGTCGCTCTCCAAATCCCTAACTACTTGGCTCAATTTCCTCTTCCAAAGCCCTAAATCGTGCGGCTGTGCGGTGATTATGAATGAAGACCCAAATGTTGCTCCTTCTGGTTTGGGGAAGAGGGAGGGTGGCCTTTGTAGCGGCACTGTTGGAGTTGATGCTATGTGGCGGTGTCCAAAAAGGCAGAGAGATTCCGACTGGCTTGGCGGCCATGATGTGGAGAGTAAGCTCGAAGGAAGTTTCTTGAATGCGAAGCAGCATGGTGTATTGAATAAGTTGCTCAGGGATGTGTGCAGCTTCGATGATTTGATGCAGAGATTGCAGGTTTACTTGAGCTTGGGTAGTTGCAAGGAGATATTTGATATCATGTCTCGGGTTCTTAAGGTGCAGTTTCTTTTCGACTACTCGTGGATTGAATATAACATTGCGGTTATGATTGGTAATTGGACACTTTGAAAGAGTTGTTATTGATAATGTTCCATTAATATAGTGTTATGTAATGTTCAGAGTATTGATGAAGGAAGGTTGAAAATGAAGACACATTGCCCCATAATCACAGATCTTGGTATAAAGGAGAGGGCTGTGGGGATTTTAATGTGCTACAACCCCATTTGGCTTCGTATTGGATTGCACATCATTTTTGGTGGTTGTTCCTTGTTGCCAGAGGGAGAAGTTAATTCGGATAAAGAACTTGCCTTCTTGAAGATGGTAATTGAGAAGCAGTTCTTCTCACACACTGGGTTGGCTAAAGCTTATGCCTATAACAAGATGGTTGATGGGTTATATAAACCTGGTTACTATGAAAATTTGGGGAATATTATTTTAAAAAGATTTTTGCTGTTGGTCCTTATACTTGATAGAGCTAAATCTCAAAGCACTCTTCCTCTCAAGTATGGTATTGATGGAATTGATGGGGGTTCTCCACTTTTGTTTGCGGCGCAATCTTGTATCAAGTCTAGTCGTCAAGTAATTAATGGTAATTGTTTATATTGCTTCTATTTTCAGGTTTGACAGTTGTGATCTATTATGCTCACTGTAGGTTATGTCTCTTTGCTTGATATAAAACTAGATTTTCTTTCATCGGATGTAATGCATGGAGAAGGTAATCTTCTTGCGCATCTAGTGACTGTAGGTTACAAAGTATCTTATGCGCAGGTACGTGGTTCAGTCCATTTGGTTATAGACTTACCTACTCCACATATTTGTGCTCTTCAACAGTCCATTTGGTTATAGTCCAGGAATGCATTAAACCATTTAGATTATTCTATACAGGAATAACTCCACAAAAACTTGAAGTTGACTTTATGTTCCTAATTTAACTCTGTATCGGTCGATTTACCAACAGAAGTTGTATTTGTAGTGTTCCCTTCTAGAGTATGACTTCAGCGTTACAGATTTGTTTCTTGACCTCCAAGATGGAATACGTCTTTGTAGAGCCATTCACCTTTTGCAAAATGACTCATCCATTCTTACAGTAAGTTTTACTTTCCTCTTTTGGCTCTCTATTTCCTTTCTGTTGTTAATATAATTTACAATTATACTTTCATGTGTAAAACATTTTAGAATGGGATTTTACCGCATAATGGCCTGTTCTCTTTTAACTGATAATTGTGAAAATAGATTATCTGTAGGATGTATATAATATCATATTTTAAAGATTGTGAATATGATGTCCTCATTTAAGCAACCTCTTGTTGTTTGTTTAACCCAAAAATAAGTAATTTTCAAGGATATAAAAGATAATGTTCTGGTGAATTATAAGTCTTCCTCAAGTTAAATTCATATCCCAAGTTGAAAAGCTTGAACACCACAGATCTTGGTGTATTTAGTCCTACTCTTTTAATTTTTGACATGCTGAATTCGTCCTGTGGCAGAAAATGGTTGTTCCTGCAGATACTCGTAAGAAAAAATTAGCGAACTGTGGCCTTGCCCTGCAGTATTTAAAACATGGTGGTGTAAAGTTACATGATGAGGATGGAATGATGGTTACAGAGGATGATATTGCTAATGGAGACAAGGAATTAACCCTTTCCTTGCTCTGGAACATGTTTCTTCACTTGCAGGTTTGTCTCTACCTAAATTGTTGCACAATGTAAAAATTTGCATTAGCAGAAGTTATAAGGGTAACCTTTTCTTATCATTAACTTCTGTAGGTGCCGCTTTTGATCAACAAAACAAACTTAGTTGAGGAAGTCTTAAAAATTCAGGGAACTTATGTGGTATGGTTCGTATTGGTTGATTTTCTTCTAGTTTATGTAATCCACTAAAAAAAGTGTCCTTTTTTGTAGTTAAGAATACTCTATCCTTTTCAGAAACGAAATGGTTGAGGATCATTCTTTGACATTTTTATTTCTTATCTTTGTCGCTGCAGAGTTTATATTCTATATTACTCGCATCTATTTGCCATTTTACAGGAAATTTTGAATGTTGAATGTTTTTGTTCCTCTCCTTTGGAATTGCTTCTGAAATGGATCCAGGTACAGTAACTGGGTTAAATAACGTGGTATATTTCTGTCTTTTTTACCTCCATCTCTCTTCCTCTGCCCTTTTGTTTATCTCTCTCTCTGCAGTAATTTTATATGTTTTCCAACCATACTAATTATTTTGCAGGCAATCTGTGAAAAATATAATTACAAGATTGATGGATTTTCATCTTTAGTTGATGGGAAAGCCATATGGTGTTTGCTTGACTATTACTTTCTCAAGAAACTCTGCTGTTCTCATTCTCGCAAGGTTCCATATTTTGGCAACCCAGCCTCTTGCGTTTGCAGCTACTTTTATTACTATTATTGATTTTATCTTTTCCATTTTTTACAGGATACTCCTGAAAGTAGTGTTGAAAAATCCTTTGCGTCGGCTGACGATTATTTGGATGCATTTTACACTTTCATTTTATCACAAAAACTGACTACATTGTTGGGGAATTTTCCAGAGGCAAGAGTTCAAAATTTTAGAGACTTTGCACTCTTGCAATGGTTGACTATATCTTCTGACTGATTGCTATGTGCTTAAGGCATGTCAACTTCATGTAGAGAGAAAATATTGATAAGTTTAGTTAGACCGAAGTGCATTTGTTTTATAGACAAGAATTAGAAGGGGATCAGTTGTAATGTGTTTGTGATGGCATTTTCCGTGAGCAAAAAATGGCCTTATTGGCTATTTAATAGGTCATACATTGTTCAATTTGTTGCATTTGCAGGTTCTGCAAATCAGTGACATGCTTGAACATAGTGGTGCAGTCTGTGAACAGAGTGTTCTAATTCTACTGATTTTTCTCTCATCAAAACTGACTGAGAAGAAAGCAATGGTAATGCTTAGACTGTTATGCTGCTTTGGTTTTTGATACCTGATGTCAGAAATAATTACAGCCACCTTTCTTCCGCTTAGGATCAACTGAATTTTCATAAAGTATTGGGTTGTGACTGTCAAAGTCCAGAAAGGAGACATTACATTGGAAGGTATTTTGTGTGTTCAAAAGCTCTGTTAGGCCAAGAAGAAACAAAGGGAGACAATACAGAAGGTATTTTGCGCTGCTTCTATACTTTATTTTTCTAAATGTATTCCAAATGAATGGGTCTACTCATAAAATGCAGATGGATAATACAACTGAGGACTAGGATTTATGTCTGGTTTCCTGTAATTATGGTTTCGATGTGGCATTCAGGTTTCTTTTATTCTGATTTATCTACTGACAGTCATGAGGGTTGTGTCCCTTGGTCAAATCATTTGATATTCTTGTTGAATTTGCTTATATTGTTTCTGCTTCAATTACGTGGAAAAGTAAGCACACTGATGAAGTTTGATTGTCCTTTCCTATGTTGAATAAACTGTTTTCCAAAGTAAGAAAAATGATTGAAAATATTAAAAGCAAACAGTTTTGCATGCTACGTTTCCCCATTGATGCAGATGCTGCTGGAAAGTTCAAGGCCATAAAGGCTTGGTGGCAAGATATGGCTGAGCGAAATAGCCAACTCATTGAGAAGCCTGCTATTACTACTTCCAAGAACAACTCAACTGAAAATATCAGCACCAACATACAAAATGGTTACTCACTCTGGCTTTATTGTTCAACTTTCTTGGAGAAAGATCTATATCTTTAAGTTTGCTGGTTTATTCGTGAAAACCTTCAAACACTCATCTTTGGTTGCTAAGGCTTAAGAACTTGGTTAATTGTTATTTGTCGCTACTTTATGGCTTATGTGTTTGACTCAATTATCGTAGAAACTTGTAGCAAGATTGGAATCAGTGGGTCATTGATAGACTTTCATGCCTTCACTTAATTATCATTCTCAGAATGTATAATTTCAAATATATATGTTTTATTAGCAATTCTCCTTGTTCACTTGTTTGGTTTATTTTTCCATCATCCAGAAAGGTTCAAACAGTCTGAAATTGCTGAGCAATGTGGCAAATATATTGTTGAAAGGCATAACTTTGTTAAGTTAAGAAGATCAGCTGTGCTCATTCAGAAAGCTGCAAGGATTTGGATGGGTCGAAGGCGATGGAAAGCAAGCAATAGAAATCATAATGCAACAGTTCCTGATACTGCCAATGCAGCCACTGTTATTCAAAGATCTTTTCGTGCCTGGTTAGCAAGGTCCAAATATGATGTTGCTCAAATAAACAACTTTATTCATGTGTAAATGGTTTCTGTAATACACAGACAGAAGCAGCTATTGCAATTCAGCTTTATCGGAGATATTTTATTTTGAGCAGGTCTTCCTATCACCAGAATCTGGCTGCTACCAAAATACAAAATCATTATCGAGGTTGGTCATTGAGAAAGAAATTTTTATGTCTGAAACAAGCAACAACAAGAATCCAAAATTATTTCCGATGTTTAAGGAGGTGGAGGGCTTGTGAACAACAAAGAGTTGCTACAAGATCAGCCATCATCATTCAATGTCATCTACGTGGATGGATTATAAGAAGAGAAACTTCTAGGCGTAGACATCTCATTATATTACTTCAAGTAAAGTTTTTCCTTTCATTTTTATGAGAATCTTCATGTGAAATACTTCCTACCTTTACCTACAATATATTTTTAGGAGAGTTTTTTCTCATTAAAGGTTGATGCATTTCAAAATGATTATCTTTCCAACTATGTGCTTTATTGTTGATTGCTTATGACTATTATTTTTCAACTGGTTTTGGTTGTTTAAGGATAAGTCTTGAATTTTAATATCGTGTGTAGTTTATTTAGTATTATAAACCAAACATCTGACGTGTGCCAATTTCTCTCAGCATCCTTGGTTCTCCAGACAATTCCTATCTCTTCTTTTATACATGGGCAAGGCAAAATGTAATTTAAGATTTTATTTAAAGATCTAGAAGGGATGAAATGTTTGATTCTTGAAACCGAATGATTGCTCAACATTCTTACTGTTCATTGATTGGACAACATACAGTTGCTTCTAGGTGTTGTCCGATCACTGCTACTATGTTTAATGATCACTTGATAACTGGAAATCAACCTAGGCAAATAATTATCATTGTTCTTTTTCTACTGAAATATTGGCTATTACTAGTCCTAATCTCGACAAAATGGGACATTGGAGAAGGCTGTATTGTGATCCCAATTTTATCTACCTCTTTCCATGGGGTGGCATTTTATCTCACTTATTTGGTTAAAGTGAAAATTTCCCCACGTATATTATTTTACTTCAATGAATGCAGAGATACTGTTGTGCTTGGCTGAAAAGGAAGAGCTTTCTGTTGCTAAAAGAAGCTGTAGTGAAGATTCAAAGTGCTATTCGGTGTTTCAATAGTTGGAATGCACTTTGTAGTAAAAAAAGTGATGTGATTAGAGTTCAGCAATTTGTCCGGGGCCAAATTACTCGAAATAAGCTCTTAGGTATCTTGCCCATATTTTTTGTGAACTCTAATTCACCTGCTTTTTTTATTTGATATTTTTTTTTATTGAAGTTGAATCAATTATGGTTCTCTTAACATGAGCAAACTATGTTGTCTCTATTTCTAGGGACATTTCCTTTTCAAGAAACTGCCACTTCATGCTCCAACTTCGAAAGCTCAATTGATTTAAGTCAGAGATTTGAATTGAAAACCATATTGTCTTCAGTTTTGAAGCTACAGCGGTGGTGGAGAAGTATTTTACAGCTGAAACAAAGAGCAAAATTCACAATTGTTATACAGTCACATGTTCGAGGTTGGTTTGGTAGGCAAAAGGCCATTAGGCACAGGAAACTTATTGTTGTCATTCAAGTAAGATTAACAGATCTCAAAATTCTATGATCATGTTTAGCAGCATTCATTCAGACGTGTATCATGCTTAGTTTCAACAAGAGTGGACTACCTTTGTTGAGGTCTTTGTACAATATTACAAAAGCTGTTCAACATACTAGACCACTGAATATATTTTCGTTTAGTTTATGTCTAATGTAAATGCAGTATAATGTATGAGGTCTGCTTTAATCTACTGTTTTCTTGGAAAGGTCTGTAACTTCTTTCATCATTTGCATTATGTTGGGTGTAAGGCTTGTTTAGCCTACCGGGCTATTGACTCATTTTGTTCATTTTCATGCATGGTTGGATGATATTTCCTCAACTGTTTATATCCTTGAAGTCCTTGTGTTAGTTTAGCTCAAGTTAGTCTGTTCATGGTTTATCATATTGTAACTTATGCAGTCACACTGGAGAGGTTACCTTGTGCGGAAAAAGTCAAGAGGGCAGCTTTTAGATTTACGGTGTAGAATGCAAAATTCTGCTAAAAATGTGGATGACAGCATGCGTATTATTAACAGACTTAAGATCGCACTTGCAGAACTACAGAGCAAGAAAAGGGTTACTGGAATTCTTCATATTTGTGCAACTTTGGGTAAGAAATTCTCCTTATTTTGGGATTTCACTTGTCCCATTAGTGTAAATTTCTATGGAAATATTGTTACAAACAGCAGTATTTGTTTCCTCTGAGAGATCGTGTTCACCAATTGTTCACTTATTTCTTTGAGGAAGTCATCAACTCTTTGTTCTGAATCCTTGATAAACCACGCTAGGAGATTGAGGCCCCAACTCGCTCAAAACAAAGTGGATTATGCCTTATGGTATATTTGACGTGCAGGGTATCGTGCTGTGTGTGCTATAAGTTCCTTTTACTATGATGCTTTAACTAGGTCAGAGATGCTTGCCGTTTAGTAAAATAGACTCATTTTATAGTCTTTTGTCATGTGTTTCACAAAGCAGCGAGCAACACTCTGATTAAAACTAATGTTTTGCTGCTAGCTAAAACTCTATAACTATTCGAAAAGAGTTTATTAGCAACAAAATGTTAACAATTTGTTGAAGTGTTATGCTAAAGCCCCAAATCTTGATGTATATACCATGTTCTATGTGCAATAAGCTCAGTCATATAGTTTGAAAAATGAGCTAGATGAATAAAAACTATTCTGAATCGTTGTGGACTCTATTATAATCACACCTCCTCACAGACCATGCCACACAACATTCCAAGAGATGTTGCGAGGAGCTTGTGGATGCTGGAGCAATTGACAAATTACTGAACCAGATCCGTTCTGTCAGCAGAAGCATACCAGATCAGGAAGTCCTAAAGCATGCACTTTCCACTCTTCGGAACCTTACTTGCTATCCACATTTAACTGACGTGCTTATTAATGCGCATGGATCAGTAGAAAATATTCTTTGGGAATTGCTAAGGTTTTTTCCCTCGTCATATTTACAGATTGAGAAACCTAGCATAAGTTTCCTTTGTACCACACCTGAACCGAGTCTCCTAATTACTTTCCAGGAACAAGGAAGAAGGATATTTCATTGCGTCAGAGATCCTGAAGAAAATCTGTTTGAGTTATGAAGGTGTTAATGCAATGCACAAGTCGCCTGCTCTGCTGAAGAGGTTGCATAGTCTTGTAGAAGAACTAACAAGGAAGGCAGCCACTGAGAAGAGGTAAAAAACAGCACTTGTAAATTGGAATGAGTTATGGTGAAAAATGAGCACATACCTTCAGATGACTGAGGAAAAATTACTTCTATCCTTGTGCAGAAATCCCCGAGCTGTGGCAGGGAGAGAAAACACAGAAAGACGATTGAAAGAGGCTACTGAACTGCGGAAGCTCATAACTGAAAGCTAACTATGGTGAGGATTCACAAATGCTTCTTTCTGATTAAGTGTGCTGAAGCTGCATGAACTTCAGCAACTTGGGTAAATTTCCGTGATTGCTGGCGCTCACTCTTTTGGGGTTGGGTTCGTGTGGTTGTCTTTGTTTGTAACCTGATTTGCACTTAATTTCAACATTTTCTACGTGCTTTGGTGGGCTTTTACCTTTATCTCAAAGGTGCACATGTTTTGGTGGAAAGCTGTCGAAGTTTCATGACAAAGGGTAACGCATTAATAGGGTGTACCGTTGCACTTTAGGTGACTGAGTTGCAAACGCTGTTTGGGCTGGATGCAAGATTAATGTACACAAAATGACAGTTTTTTTCGATTTTATATTTCTGCATATTCTGGTCTTTTTTGTTCAAATTTTCCTGTTTCCAAGTCTGTTTGGAAGTTACTGGAATTGAACTAGTGTCTTAATATCTAGTCCATTGCATCCTCATCCTTTTAGTTTTTATTCGTGCACCTTTCTCTTAAGACCTGTAATCTAGTAATCTTTCAGTGCGTAGCTTATATAACTTGATTTTCAAAAGAACTGAATGAACATACTTGATTTTCTTTCAACTTCAAAAGAACTGAATGAACATCTATATTTAACTTACGAATATATAGCAATATGTTGTTATATGGCAATGGGTCGGGCCTAGGCTTGCGCAGGCCTAAGACAGTCGGTCACAACTCAAGTCTAGCTTGACTGGACTCAATTATTTTAAAAACAAGAAAAATACAAAACAATAAGGGTTGGGCTTTAGGTTAAGTTCAGGCCCAAGCTTTGGTTTAAAAATTTTTGGTTTGAGGCTTGGTTAATTCGAGCTTGATCTGTTGATTTGTGGGTCTAGTTGTTATCTTTAATTGTTAGTATCAATTAAGGTCAATTCTAATGTAAAGCATAAATAATTAATGAAATGGTATTTTGAAAGGAAGAAACAGAAGAAATTTCAGGGATGAAGCCAAGGGATTGTAAGAATTGTCATGATACCCTCACTTGATTATGCAGATTGAAATATATTTCAAAATTAAAATTATATATTTTTTATCGTTAATCTTGCCTTCAAACTTATTGATGGAGACTTACATAAATTGGGCTCATTTATGTCGACTAGAAGTATTTTATAAATTAAGGGGTCGTTTGGTTCTATTTCTATTTTTCTGTTATAGTTTTTAGTTTTTTGTTTCTATTTTTTTAAAATAAAGACCTGCTTATTTGTTAATGTTAATATATTTATATATTTATCATTGATAACAATTATATATTAGATAAAACTTAAAGATAAATTATTTTTAAATAAATAAATTTATTTAATCTCTTATATAAAATTTATTAAAAAATTACGAATAAAATTATGTTATTTTAATAAAATAAATAATTTAAAAATTAATATTTATTTGAAATATATTTTAATTATTAAATCAAATTTTATTTGAATATTTATATATTTTAAA
>JANZLH020000027.1:459780-471715 GCA_026770325.2 Erythroxylum fimbriatum | reverse complement strand
TTTAAGGTTTACCATTCACACTTAGTTTTGAACTGTGATAGCCAAACTCATTTTCAAGAGGATTCTATCTTTTGTTTTAATCTTTTTATTTTCTATTTTCAAAAATCCCAAAAATACCTTTTCGCTTGCATTTATTTTATTTATGTTTTAAAAATCAAAACCCCTGTGTTTCTTTGCTAATTTCACTTGCATTTCATGACATATAGGTTAGCTTAGGTCCATTTCATATTGGTTCCTTTGAGAGACGACCCGAGGTTGCATCCTATGCTGCAATCCTTGGTATAAATTATTTATTTGACGGGTTTCCAAGGATCGATCTTAGGATCGAACGATGAGCCGCGATCACTCCATCTTCAATATTTTAGAAATTTGTACATTACAAAGTCAAAGAAAACAGAAAAATGAAGCCAAGGAGGAAACAAGACGATGATAGGCTACCCTCCTTGTTACAAAGCTAACGAAGAAACCTTACAAGGTAAAACTATATTCTATGGACAACCAAAAAAGCAAAACATACACCATATATTTTCTATCACATAAAAATACGCAGCATATAAAATTTAATTGCCAACCTATGCATCACATATAGGAACCAAAGTCATGCATAATAAAAATGGTTTTGATACCAATTGTTGGATCGAAAACAAAAGCATGCGAGATTTGGCTAAAACGGTAGATTTTAAAACTTTTTCCGAAATCAAAATGCAGTGGAAGTATGATAACCAAATAAACATGCTAAGCCATACATGATACGATATAAGGAAAATAATTAACATAAGAACAAGATAGAAATTATACTGACTCCTTGCTACAACTTTGACTGCTCGCTTTTGTATCCTCTCCTCATTATTGTATCCTCGACCAATCCGATCTACCACTTATTCTTCTTGGAAAACTTGGTTAACAAGATCCTTTGGTGGGAAAGGAGAAAAAATATTTTGAGGAGATTTTCCTTAGTTGAAGGAAGCCAAAAATGAGACGCTTCTCATTTAAGTTTCAGCTAGCACATGCAAGAAAGGAGAGAGTGATTCAAAAATGCAACAACCTTTCTTCACACTCTCTCAATTTCGGTTATTGATGAAAGAAAGAGGTGAAGTGCATCCAATGCATCACTTCATTCTTTAATTAAACATAAAGAAGCCAATAAATAAAACCATCTCATTTTTTTAAGATGGCTATATGAAAACACCAATAACCTAAATGAGACCCTCTAATTTTCGGTTATGAGATGAAAGAAGGGAGAGATTACATCAAATGCACCTCCTCCTTCTTTAATCAAATGAATGCTAAAAGGTTACATAACATGTCATCATTAAAAGACAACCATTAAGTCATTTAATGATAAGATCATTACTCCATTTAATGATGATAAAGCATGATAAAAGCCATCTTAAATTTAGCAATTCAATGCTAAATGTGTAGCTGCACATTTAGCTATAAAAAACCGAAACATTCCCTCCTTTTTTCTTCAATAACTTTGTTTCAATTTAATTATTATAATTAATGAAATCAAACCAAAGTCAAGCCTAATATTAAATATTCATTTGGGCTTCTAATTAACAATTAATTAAAGTGAGCCCAACATTCAATCATAGGCTTTAAAACCTCTATTTATATTTCTTACTTTGCTTGATAACCTTCCTAGAAGCCAAATGGGGAATCTAATTATACTTATACAATTCAAGCTCCAATAAGCCCGGAATTAATTTAATCTCATTAGAATTAATTCCAGCTTATTCACCAAATGTCATTCCACTAAAGACAATTAGTTGAACTCTTGAATTACTAAATATTATAAGATTACATGTTTTAAATAAGATGTCCAATTGCAAACTCTATTATGAACCATATTATAACCATCCACACTAAAGGGTAAAATTACTGTTTTGCCCTTATATAGGTTTTTTCCTTCTAGATCTCCCTTTTTACTTTATATGGTGATTAACACGTAAGATCTCATCTTGGTGTTAAGACTTGATGGGTAGCTAATACATCAAACTACGAGCGCTAGTTTAATCACCAATCTCCATAAAACATCTAGAAGTGATGATATCACTATAGACTCTTTATTTGAGTGAATGTTCCCTGATACATGTTACATTGGATTAATACTCTGTAAAAATCTATTCCGATCATATCAAGAATTATAATAAAACATATATGAGTTCATCACTCATCAAGATTGTGATTCATAATAAAAGAATGCTAAGGTGTATGTTTTAAGATTAAAGTAATGACCTACTTTATTCTTTAAAAACATACGTGATTCTAGATTCATTTAATAATGCCATTATTGATAGTTAACTACTATTACGATATGAAACTCATCATTCCCTTGAAGTAAACTCTTTTACTTACACGAAGATAAATCGCAACACTACAGTTTAAAACATAATCAAGAGACCAACTTGATTATTCAACAGTGAATCAACTAATTTAGATTATAATAATATCCATGTTTCCCCTACATCTCCATGTATATGTATATTACTTACAAAAGAATCTTGGTACCTTATGACTATATATATAATGCTCATACAAATAAAACCAAACTCTTTCGTTTTATTAGTAATAAATATTTTCATTACAAAAGTAATTGGAAGAAGATTAAGTTATATATAAATACACTTGCTTTCTAGGGCACTATATTTACATAACCCCAACAATTCGGGGTTCGGATTAACCAAAAGCAGAAGGTGAGAGCTGATGCAGAGAGTTTGAGAGTGACAGGAGACTAGTGCCAACTCTCTCATCTGAACACCCTCGTTAGCTCATTCTGTTTTACATGTATTGCATTATTGAATCTGAACTTAATACTTTGTTAGCACTTGGATAGTTCATTTTGGTTATTCACTTTGTTTATTTCTTTAATAATTCTCTGTTACTGATAAAGATGGGATTGAAGTATATGAAGATGATGAACCTTGTTTATTCCATGATGGGTTAATTCTTTTTTTTAAGAATTAATGAATCTAGTTTAGTCGACTATGCATGATTGAGTTATTATTTTGTTGTCTTATTATTTGCTGTAGTTTCTAAGATTATTGGATGTAATAGTGTGGCCAACCTTTGCATCACTTAGGTATTAAACAAAGGATCGAGAGAAGAAGTTTAATATTTGAACGAGAAACTATAGATGTTTGGGTTAATAATTAGAAATATCTTAACTTAAATGGGTAATTATTAGTGGGTTTCCATAGTTAATTTGGGTAATAAACTTGTCAAATACAAAATTTAGGTTTAGTTTATTATTTGAACTAATTTAGAACCCAATTGGTAATTTTAGCAAGATAATTATCTAATCAATTCATCTTAATCATGTTTAGCAGATTAAATTATTGAAGTTAAATTTTTAAGAGCTTTCTATACCCGTTGATCAAATCATTTGATTCTAGTTAAATTATTTTATTTTTTAGTATAATTGTGTCATTTTATTTAAGCCTTTACTCAACAAATCGAGATAAAATGTTTATGATTGCATATGTTTTTATTTTTATTCAAGATTAATTTGAGTGAACCAATTTTAACTCTTTGAGAGACGTCCCTCGGTAATCAACTACAAATACCTCATATACTTATGAGTAAGATAGCCTGGGTATTTTTTAGAACTTATATTGGCACAATATAAATCTGCTCGCACTTCAGAAACTTCTTGTGTGCATACACCTGTTACACACCAGAAAAGAGTATCAAGTAAAAATAAAAAGAAGATGAAATCAAAACAATTTCAATCACACTTGATGCTAGTAGCAATCCTTAGAAACAATGCCAAATATTTGATAGCAACTTTGTTTTTAGCTCAAAGTTTTAAAATTAATTGAAGTTGTTATACAACAAGTATACGACTTGTATAAAATAGTATAGCAAGGTATCATTCCCTCGAGAATTGGCTAGTCACGTTGTAATTCAAATTTACTTCTATTTGAATAATCCAAATAATGAGAGATTGAAATTCCAAAAATTCACCATTTAAAGGCTGGCAAACACACTTCATAACTTCACAAAAATAAAAACACAATTTGGATTAAAGAATCAAATTATAAAGGTTTGGGTCATTCTCTCCATACCATGTAATCCCTCACTTTGGTAATGTAATCATGCTTAGTCCTTGGAATTCTAATCTATTGGCCCTTTCTTTATCAACACTCAAACCAGTTAAGACCAAAATAATGATTAAATTTCAGTATGTAATCTCTTAACCTATACACTTGACGTAACGGTTAAATGGGTATGAAGTAACTTATTAGACAACCATTAAAACATACAAGATCTCTCATGTTACTTTGATGTGTGAAGTGTTCTCAAGGTTGCCCACTCTCATGGCACATCCAAACTAATTTCCTAACTCCATTTATCAATATAAGCAAGGCATATAAAGTTTACACATCATAAGCATTAAAGCAAACCATACATTAAACCAATTTGTGTTCTTATATAGTTATGGTAAGAAGAAACTTACAATCTACTTAGAAATCCATTACAATTATCAACAACATCCTCGTAACAAGTCCATACATCTTCTCCATACAATGACTAAGCAAAAACAAACGAAAGGAGAGAATAAAAGGCTTATGATTTGAAGAACAAAGCTGGAATCTGGTGTGGAAACTTTGAGATCTCTTGAAATCACTTGATTCTCCATAAAAGTCCACCAAAAAATGTGTCTATCTTCCTCATTTTTATATGATGCACGACCCTCTACCTTTTTAGGGTTTAAAATGGGGGGGGGGGGTTTACACCTTTGGGTTCTTAAACCAACTTAGGAAGGATGTGGTGCAAGTTGGAATTGCCAGCTGGAAAGTAGGAAAAATCTAGCTTCTACCTAGAAAATTCCATCTTTCTCTTTTGATACCTAAGACAATTCCACATGGAAGTAAGTTAATAATCAACACAAATAAGGTCCAAATCTTTCCAAACATTGACATACAACTATGCAAAATGTATGTACATCAAAACACATGAAAAACATGCAAAACCTAAGCTTAAAAACTTCATTTATAACTTAACATAGACTTTATCATATGCAATCACATACATATGCAAGTTATATGAAAATAACTCAAAAGCTAGGAAAAACATCCTATTATGTATACTAAACATAGATATTATCACATAAAATGAATTAGACAATCATTTAAACAATATCACTTATCAATAAGAATGAAGTTTTCTTGCAAAATTTTAACATCAATTACTTCTCTTAGCTAAAAGTAAATGGATTTGGTGAGTTCTCTTACCTTCTGCTTGATATTACAAAATCTTTTGTAGTTCCTCTTCCTTCATAACTTATATACCACTCCACTTAGGACTATCTTGAGTATCACTATGCCGCTATCTTTATTAGTTTTAGTTTTTAGAGCCCATTCTAACATTTCTTCCATTATGTTCAGTTAAACCTGTTTTTGTAAAATGGTTCTTTACATATTAAAGTATAATTGGCATGAGAAAAAAGTATTATCTCTTATTTCTTCCTTTCATTTACATGGTACATAGAGGTTGGAACTCCACTAAGGCATTATGTATATTATTAAGAGCCTATTTTTTATCGTTAGCTACAGGATAAATGAGAACTTGGGAATGTAGTTCTTAAACCATGCTAGTTTATTCCATTTTTCCCTCTATGTATACTACAAACACTGTCATATATTTTTTTGTGAACCTGTTTGAGGGATACTTTAGCCATGTGATATTGTACATTTTAGATTATTTTGAACTATAGCCTCGAAAACTAGTGATAATTGTTTCTATGCCCTTTGAAGGGTAGGACCACTTTTTTCTTAATCAATTCACTTACCTTTGCATTAAGAAAATAAGAAAATAAAATGAAACTAGACTAATAAAAAAAATTAAAGAAAACAAGGAAAAAAATCATAAAAGTGGGGAATTCAGTAGCGACCTGGTTCTTTGGTTCAATCTCAGCCTATACCCTAATTAAACATATTTCATTGATTTGTTGTTCTTAAACCTCTCATAGCAACTATTAATTGTGGGTTAATAATTAACCCGAGTTTTTCCTTATGTAGTGTTTAATCAAGATACTATCGTTAATTAAACCTAACCACCGAATAACCTAGGATATGATCTCTAGATTTAATTAGGCAATAGCATTACGAATTAGAAAAATCAATTAATTAAGACAACAACCACATACGATATGTCATTTAAGCAAGATTATATGATCTCTAATGATTACGAATCATTAATCACTACACATGAATTTCAACATAACAATTACGGATTATATCGAAATTCTAGCAATGGGTTTATAAATAAATGATTCAATGAATGCATTAAAATCATCTTTTCACAATACCCAATAGGTTCATATTCAAATAACCGAACTATAACGATAATACGATCATTCATTCATAAAACCCAAATCCATATGCCTAGGAACAATCAATTCAATAAGAGAGAAAGAAACAACAAAAATATGAAAGAAATGCTTAACCTATTGACATCGATGTCACCTCCAAACTGGCATCGGGAACTTAGCCTTCCATGGGCCTCTCCAAAGAAAGTGCTTTAGCCCCACTCAAAATAACCCTAGCTGAAACCCCCTTGGTTCTTTCTTCACTTTGCCTCCTATTCTATTCTCTCTACGCTACTATTCTCTCCATTGTTCTATGATGTGACAAATTAAGATGTGGTCCAAACACACTATTCACACTTTAAAAACTCCCCTATTGAGGTCTGCGTTTAACGCAAATGTCTGCGTTAAATGCAGACATTGTCTGATTTTAAGAGTAGTTGTCTACGTTAAACACAAACATCTGTGGCGTTTTTTTAGTCCTTAAACATCCAACATGCTGCGTCATTTTTTATGCTCCTTGGTGCTATACATTTTGCGTTGCATATCTTGTCGTTTTTTGCTTGCTTCTTGCTGTGCGTCTTCTTTATGCTTGCTTCTTGGACATTACTGTGTTACATGTCATTTTGGTCCTCCTTCTATGCTGTCATATTATTGCAGCTTTCCTTGGCTTTTTGTTCTTCTTTTCCTTTCCTATTGTGCTGCCATTAATTCATGTAGATTGAATGTATTCTATGCACATCTTTTCTACTTCCTTGTCGTGAGCAACTTGGAATTTTCTTGCTTTTGTTTTCTTTTTCTTCTTGTCTTAATTTTCTTCTTACTTTGCGAAGATAAAGTGAATATTAATTTTCAAAAAATGACCCAAATGAAGTGCTTTCAACTTACTTTAACTTCTTTGCTTCCGAATTGTGCCTAAAATCACATATGAGTCAAAATGAGTATCTTAAGCAATTTCATGTCAGTAATTACTAAATGTTAGGGAATAAATTCATAATCAATTAAGCACCTATCAATTTCCTCCACATTAGCTTTTGTCCATACTCGGGCAAAACATTAAAATTAAGCTCAAAGACCCAAAAACATTGACTCATTTCCCATATGTTCTAAGAATACATAATCATAAATAAAGATGAATGACTTTCAAAAATCATAATAAGAAGTCAACATTTCAAGCTTTTACTTATAATCAATCAACATTCATCATCTTCAAAAACTGAGCAATCTAATGGTAGACTCAAAAAATGTGTTTAACTAATATATATCCACAGGTACACTCAACACCATTCATGATCATGACAATTCACAACTTTTCATATCATTTTATTTCTCCAACACTAAAATTCACATGAAAAATCATGAATCAAAGGACTTTTCAAGGTTGTAATGTGGATAAAGGTAAAGTGAGATGTATTTAGGTCAAGTAACTTGAAATCTATTAAGCTAGTGAAACAAAGCAATACTCATCAAAAACTACCGTTAGCTATGACAAATGTATCATTTATATTTCACAACCCCATTCAGCTCTCACACACAAACCACATGAAGCATATACCAATCCGAAGAAATCACTCATACAATTGATGAAAATACATTGAAACCACAAAAGAGTTAACCTTTCAAGCCAACATTTACCTCATATTCAACATACTCCAATAACACATTCATAACAACTTTAGGAGGATGCATCAAGTATGAATAACCTTTCAAACCACTTATGCACTTACTCTTTGATACATTTATTTAAACAAAAATTTTCATCTTTTTTTTCATTTTTTCATTTTTTCTTTTCTCTTATAAAAATTAAAATAAACTACATCAACATGGGAGTTTCAATAATAAGACATAAAATAACATCCTAACATTATAATCAACCCACACATATACATACCCCTACACTTATAATTTTGTATATCCACAAACTCAACAATCAACAAATGTTTCACTAACTTTAAGGCTTGGGAAGGACATTTGGTTAGGTTAAAGCATGTAATATGACTAACAAACAAAGAAAAGGCAAATAAAGCTCAAGGGGGCTTATCAAAAAGGAAAATCATATAATGGGTAGGCTATTTGGCTAATATAGTTCGGAAAGGCAAAAAATGCCTAATCATTTCCATGTTAATGCATGTGATAAAAATGTGGTTTCGAATATAAATTCAAGGAAAAATTAGGATGTACATGTTATAAAGGTCACACATTATCAAAAGACAATGAGACTGGTATGAATGTATCAGTCTAATAAGTCTCAAAATCTCACCGGCTTTGTCTACCACTAGTCACTACTCTTCTAAAGATGCACATCGACCAATCACAAGAGTAAAAGTACATGCTAAAGTTGATATCAAATTCTCTAGTCAACTCACTCTCTAATCATGACTATATAGTCCTAGAAGCAATAGAAAATGAGAAAATGTTTGTTTCATTTGTTTTATTCTTTCTCTCATTTTGATTCAAAACTTAAAAAATAAGAAAGAAACAAACTAACATAGAAACACACATGTAAAATTAAAAGTAATCCAGAAATGTAAAGAAAAGAAATTTACTTCCCTTAGGTTGCCTCCCAAGAAGCGCCTTTGTTTAGGGTCGCTGGCTGGACTCCATGTTTCCTCCTCTCATGATAAAATTGTGATCTTCAAGTGTCACATGCAGCTCCTCGACGTGAGATTCTTCAAGATAGGATATCAGTTGATGACCATTCACATATAGTATCTTCCCTATCCTCAAATATCTAATCTCTACTGAGTCCATACACTCTAGAAATATCTCTATTGTCTCTTCGCCTTTTTCTTCCTTATTTAATTCCTACAACCTGCTATATAAAGCTGAAGAGTTAGTCTAAAAAATAATCATGGACTCAGTACTCACCTCCAACCCAAATGATGCATCATATTCTGCTGTAAGCTCCTCCTCAACTTCTTCGACACAAGCAATTCCTTAACTATTGCTCTCAAAATTCTCAAGCTCGTCATCACTCCGTAAGTTTTTTGTACTGACATCTATTGGGTCATCCGAGTTGATATGGCCACTCCTCTTTGCTTTGCAGTTCCATATGAGTGATTTCCCCCATCGAGGCAATGCATCTTGTAGGAATTACAGAGTATCCTATAGGATTTGTTGTACACCTTGCTGAAACAATTGCTACATCTTCTGTGGGAACTACTGCATATTTTATTGAATTTGAAGATTGTTGGAAACTATAATATTAAGCAATTCTTCTAGAGATGTACTTGAGTTGTGTTGTCTCTCCGAATATTAGGCGCGAGACCATGTATTTTGCAGGAATTGCCCTCCATCCTGTTGGAATTGTTGAGTATTCTACTGCAGTTACAAGTATTAGCGTTCACAATATTAATAAACTCTTCCAAAGATGGACTGGAGTCGTGATAGGAAGCTTCTGGTCTGTATGAGAATTGTTGTGTGTTCTTCAAACTATCATAGAAGTAATTCTGATGCTTATCCCATCCATAACCAAAGTTAGTTTGATCAATCCAAACTTAGTTATAGGATTGAGAATAAGAGTTATAAAAGAAATTACTTCTACCCGTGTCAATTTTTTTTACACACAAACATTAAACAGAAAATGAAAAAATCCAGAAATAAATACAAAATAAATAATTACGAACAAATATATACAAAATACAAATTAAAATCACAAACAAAAACTAAAACATCGCACTCCCCGATAACAACGCCAAAATTGACAGCATGTTGTAACGCTGATCAAAATAAACTAAACCTACTATTGTAGTAGTGGTGAGTGTAGGTCGATCCCACAGAGAGTGTGTGTAAAGTCATTTAACTAAAAATAATAGGTGTTTAGGTTTGGGGGGGGGGTTTGGTTTTAGAAATAAGAAAATAAAATAAAACTAACCTAATGAAAACAAATTAAAGAAACCATACAAAAATGAAGAAAGCGGTGAATTCGTTAGGAATCTGGTTCTTTGATTCAATCTAGTCCTACAACCTAATTAAGCATTTTTCCATGATTTGTTGTTCTCATACGTCTCCTAGAGACTATTAATCGTGGGTTAATAATTAACCTGAGTTTTCCCTTAGGTAGTTTTTAATCAAGATACGATCATTAATTAAACCTAACTACTGAATAACCTAAGATGTGATATCTAGATTCAATTAGGCAGTGGCATTATGAATTAGGAAAACCGATTAATCAAGGAAACAACCACATAAGATGTGTCATTTAACATAGGTTATGTTATCCCTAATTATTACGAATCATTAGTCGCTACACATGAATTTCAAATATAACAATTACGAATTATATCAAAATTCTAGCAATGGGTTTGTAAATAAACGATCCAATGAACGAATTCCGATCATCTTTTCACAATACCCAATGGGTTCATATACAAATAATTGAATAATAATGAGAATACGATTATCCTTATACAAAACTCAAATCAATTAACATAGGATAACACAACCAATTTCTAGAAAGAGAAAGAAACAACTAAAACAAAGAAAGAGTGCTTAACCAGGTCATTGGTGTCGATGTCGCCTCCGAACTGGCATCGGGAAGCTACCCCTCTATATGTCTCCTCATGTTGGAGAGCTTACCTCCATCTTCATGCTCTCCTGAAGCTCTCAAAGTTCCCGAACTCCTTCAACTGAAAACACCTATTTTACTCTTAAATTACTTTAGTCGAAAGTCACTGCCTCCCTCTCTCTACTCTCTATTTCTGTAATTAGTTTCTAGTCCAACCTACTGTTCACTTATTTAAAACCCTCGCCACTATTCACACAGACGTTGTCTGCGTTTAAGTGTGCTACCTTTGCTTCCCAGCTACTACGTCATTTCTCCTATAGCATTTCACTCCTGCCTCTGCTGCATTTTGCTCTTTTTTTCTTTAACAGTGTTGCGCTGTGTTTTCTACTCCTTGCCTCCCAGCTATGTGCCGTCATTCCTTCCCTTCCTGCTACTAGCTTATGTATTGTCGTAGTGGTCATCTGCTATATGAAACACACAGATGTTACTTGCTTTCCACATGCTACATACTATGTGATTTGGATTCAATTGTCACTACCGCAGTCATCCATAATCCTGCCGTTACTCATTTAAATTCACGTTAAAACATGCATGGCATACACAAATTTTCTAATTATCTATTTTTCCAGCTACATGCCATAAGTAACTTTAGTTCTTCTTCTTTATGTTTTCATTTTCCTTGTCTTCTCTTGCTCTAATTTTCTTCTTCTTACTCCATGAAGACAAGTGAGTATTAATCTTCAGAAAATGAACCAAATATCGTGCTTTCGACTAACTTTAACTTCTTTGCTTCCGAATTGTGCCTAAAATCACATATAAGTCAAAGTGAGTATCTTGAGCAATTTCATGTCATTAATCTCTAAGTGTTATGGAATAATTTCATAACCAATTAAGCACTTATCAACTTCCCTACTAAATCTAGGGTCAATTCAATCATACAAGATGGTAATTAGTGTGCCTTTCTAATGGAAATACAATACCTTATCCCCGGGTATCTTCCTAAACCTAGGATGCAAAATGTCATCTCATTTAAATGTTAACCTAACTAAATAATCTTTCAAATTTAACTCAATTAGAACAATTTCATCTCATATATAAAGTGGAAATAAAATGAGCAA
>JANZLH020000027.1:434751-447916 GCA_026770325.2 Erythroxylum fimbriatum | reverse complement strand
ACTACTCTAACAAACTCACAATACGTAACACAAGTCGACTTATCTCACTATACAAGTCGACTTATGGGTATCGTGACAAGATAAGTCGCCTTGTGACACGGACAAGTCGACTTATACTTACACTTTATTCATTACAAAAACCAATCACACACTCTTCATGGACATGATCCTTTCTCACCATTACTATAAATTTAGTTATGCAAAGTTAGGTATTATTTTTGGTGTGTAGGGCACACATCATAAGACACGCGAGAGTTAAGTTGTAGGTGAAAACTTACCTTTAACTGTATAGTAAGTTGTAACCTTATGACATGAACATGAGACACATATGTATGGAGAGCTGAATAGGGAACTAGGAGGAGTAACTAACGTAAGGTGGAAGAAAATGATGTATGAGTCGTAACCATGTGACTAGAACATTAGTGCACCTGTAGAGAAAACAATGTGAAAAATTAGAGAGAGAGTAAGAACAATCCCGATTATCCCTAACTAAAGAAACAAAGATGTCTTGTGTAGTTTTCCAAGGCCTTTACGTGTGTTGGCAATGCATCTAAAGTGTGTGACACTTGGCTACTAAAGGAGTTATATATAAGTTAATTCCTAGGGTTTCTTTTGTCATGTAAGTTCTTCATGACCATAGTGTCCTTTTATACATTACCTTCTAATAGCAACTAGTATAAAACCCTATAATATCCTTCAAGCAATGAAATTATTTTAATTTTTCAATTAAAAGTATCATCTAACCCATAGATAAGGGCTGGCAATTATGTTATCCTTTATTAGTATGGTTATTATTTCTACTCCAATAAGAACTAGGTATTCTTACATCATATCAATTTTATTTTTCTTGTTTTTATTTTTCTACTTTTTTTTAATTCTTGTCAATTTCCTCTTCTTCTTCTTATATCGTATAAATTTTGTTTTCTTTTTTATCTAATTTACTTCTTTAGGAGTTATCAAAGTTGAAGGTTGAAACTGGTCTTCTTGATAGATTAACAAGTTTGTAAAGAATCTTTAGTTGAAATGTTTAAGATGTAAGGTAAAGAAAATTTTGAAAGAAACATGAAAAGGAGTGCTTATTCTACTAACATTTTCTTGTAAGTTCATTATGACTTAAAAATGAAACCGAAACTCATCGAAATTTAAGGAAGTAAGTGAGGAAAAAAAAGTAGGGACATGTTAAAAGTTCATCTTAAATGTTATACAAGGCCAATATAAGCAACTCATTTGATAATTTAGTGGAGTTAGAGATATATTGGAGAAACATGAAGTTGTCATAGCTAGTTCATAACATAACTCACTTATACCTATTAGGATGGATGACTTTGAGGTGTATGTTAAGATTGATAATGTTGCCAACTACTAGAGGAGAAAGAGGTGGAAGAGGAGGTAGAATTGGGAGACAAAGAGGTGGTAGATTTAGTTTTAAGCTATAAGAGAGGGTATATGAAGAAATAGTGGATAATAATGTGGGTAATATTATGATGGCAACACCACCTTTTTCAGGAAGGATATACCCTAATGCCTATTTGGATTGATAAAAATGTGTAGAGCTAGTGTTTCATTGCTATAACTTATTTGAAGAAAAAAGGGTTAAACTAACAACTGTGAAGATTATTGATTTTGCCATGGATTGTGGGATCAACAATCCTCACTAGGGGAATGAAACAATAGTCTCTTATCAAGACATGGGAGGAGATGAAACTGGTGATGAAGAGATGTTTCATACCAAGTTCTTATTGTAGGAATCTCTATTAAAAGTTGCAAACATTAAATCAAGGCATCAAGAGTATGGAGTATCATTTTAAGGAAATGGAAGTTGCCATAATTAGGTCAAATGTGGAGGAAGATCAAGAAGCAAAAATGGCTCTTTTTATTTTTGTATTAAATCCAGATATTGTCAATGTTATCAAATTTACATCATTATATGGAATTAAAGGTTAAATTTCATATGGTCATGAAGGTATAAGGATGAATTAAAAAAAGTCCTTTAAACCATCTTGGTGTTTCTAGTGAAAGTTCTTCATCTTGGAGAAAATTATAGAGTAAAAATGAAGAAAAAGAATTAAAGCTTAAATATGAAACAATCGCACTGCAACTGCAAGCACTAAGTAGAAAGAAAGTTTACATTGTTTCCTCTTTAATGATTGGTAACCAAGATGTCAAGTGATTTAAGTTCTTGGGAAGAGGAAATATAGCTCCACAATATCTTAACATGAAAGTGATGATGTTGAAGGAGGATAGAGAGTATATTTTTTCATAGTGAAGAGGAGGAAGATGAAAATATGTCCAATTTGGAGGATGCCAGTGATGACGAATACATAAAGAAGCCCAAAGAAGGAAGGACATTGGTCGCAAATAAGGCATTGAATATGTTTGTGGGAGAGGATCATATGAATAAACAATGGGACAATCTCTTCTATACAAGATATTCCATCAAAGATCGAGTGTGTAGTACAATCATAGGTAGAGTGATTTGTATGAATGTAACTAGTGCGGAGTCAATGAAGAAGTTAGGATTGCCAACCACAAAACACCCTAGATCTTACAATCTACAATGATTGACTAAGAGTGGGAAGGTTAAACTAACAAAGAAATTGTTGATTTCTTTATCAATATAGAGGTACAAGGATGGGAAACAATACGATGTGGTGCCTATATAAGTGGGTTACATCCTTTTATGCCAATCCTTAGCAATTTGATAGGAGAGCTATAAAATGATGGGTACAAGAGCAGATATTCATTTATCATAAAAGAACAATCGATCATTGTTAATCTATTATCATTGAAACAAGTCTATGAAGATGTTGATTTAAGGATAGATTCTTTTAAAGGGGAGGACAATGCTGATAATCAAGCATCTACTCAAGCTACACAATCTTCTATTTTATGGAAACGTGGAAAGGAGCTTGGATAGGGTTGTAAATAATTCAAATCAAACACCAAAATTTACTGAAAATTGGAGAACATAGGATTAAATTGGAGAACATTGGATGACAGTAAATAATTAAGCAACATGAAGCTTACATAATACCATGTTAGACTCTTCTTCTAGAATACGAACCCTATAATAGTGTCAAGTTGGTCGGGATTGTGCCTAAAAGAAGTAGTAGCAAACTGGTGTTGAACATGAAGTACGACTATTACAAAACACATGTATGTTTTGCACTTACAGAGTTCTAAAACAAAATCAATGCCAACTTTGGAAGTTCGACCGGCATAAGAAACATGAGTTTGCTAGTTTTTTTAATTTCAATCTTTTGCTTAGATTTTCTTTCAAAGTTATTTATTTCACAATTAGATTATGTCAATGTTATTACTTTTGTTTTGGAATCTTGTTCTTAGGGTTTTTTTGTTCTTAGAATTATAAGCATATAAAAAGCTACCTTATAGATGTAAAGAGAAGGCTTATCCTTGTTATGATCAATCAAAACCCTTAGAGAGGTTTCTTCAGTCTTTTAGAGAAACTCTTTTTCTAGATTGTCCAAAAACTTATAATTTTATCTAGCTTGTTAGTGACAATCAAACCCTAAAATCTTATTACTCTCAAATCCTTTTTTTTTTTTGGTTGAGTATAGCGATTCATATTATTCTTTGTATATTTTTATTCAATTTCTTAAATCAAATTTGACTTGATAGAATGATCCTTGATCTTGTTCATATTGATATGAAATTTCACTCATCCTATTGGCGAAAGTCTTATTAGATAGCCAGATGGAACTTTTAGACAGGATGGTGGGGATGTATTCATGTTGTATATTTGGAGATTATCCGTCGCAATGGACCAGGTATTTGTTGCTAGCTGACTGGTTGTATAATAATAATACCATCTTTTATTCAGCCATTAAAATGTCTCCATTGGGGTGATATACGAGGATTTGCCACCACTGCATGGGTCATATTTAGCTAGGGGTTCAAGTATGGTGTTGTTGATCAAGTTCTCAAGGATAAGGAAGCAGTCATTTGGTTAATACAGTTGAACATGTGTAAAGCTGGGTATTAGATGAAACAGTTAGCTGATAATCATCGCACTAACAAGGAGCATCACATGGCCATATGGCGGATGGGGTGTGTGCCAAATTATGATAATATTGCCAACATAGTGTGCATGTTCTGGGGAATCAAACACTTTCTACATTTTTTAGACCTTTAGTTCGTGCAAGGAAAGTCACTTGCAGCTTAGCTTTACCTATCGAAACTCGGATTCACTCCACCATTCATGTCTCGCAACTAAAGAAGGAACAGTTCTAATCATACGAAGTTTTCATTTGTGCATGCGACTCCATTTTCTTGGGAGACTAACAGATAGCCAACCACAATTTTGTCCTTGAATTACCCAAATTGCTACCGGCTCTTGAAAATTTCTACCATCAAAAGGGTAAGCAAAGAAAGTCAGACGGCGGTAGACATGACAATTATATTATTAAGTCTTTCCAACTTCCAAGTACAAACACAATGCTTGAAGTTTTTACATATTTCTTCTCTACAAAATTTTATTAGAAAAGCGCGCATGAATGAAAAATTTTATACAATCAGTAATCTGAACTTGCGTTTCAGTTCAGGTCACAAATGCCCCACCCAACCACACCTGGATCTCTAGGGGCAGATGTATGAAAAAGCTCTCAATATGATAAACTCATTCTCTACCTCAACTAACGAAATTGGAGAGAAAACTATGGCAATGTACATATGAGAGGACGTAGGCTCAAATAAGGCTATAAAATCTCTATGATAACCAAGGACGCAATAAGTAGCATATTTGTTATCACGTCTCCATGGAAAAGACCTGTCACAGAAACATTAAGCAATATGAAAAACTAATGAAACGAACATGTAGAGGCCTCTTTCATTTCAGTAAAATAGGCTGCTCCTTATGGATTAGATGCAGACACTCGACAGGATGTTTTATCCTCATGGCAATTAAGCTATCAGACCAAGAGAAAAGCCAGAAAATTGCCGATTATTTTTTCATAAGGTCTCTTAGTTTCCCTTTTTCTTGTGCTCAGATGGATCTATTTGCATAATTGCGTTGATTCACAACTGCCACCACTCTAATTCACAAGTTAATGGAACACCACAAAATTTTCTTGGAAATATAGTAATGGTCATGGGTTTTACATTGAGCCAAAGCAAGTTTTAATGTGCTTAGCATAACCTAGCGAATTCTCTACCAACTAATTATGTTGTTAATGTTCAAGGAAACTAGTAACAGAAAAAAAGGCACTCCATGATACTCACCATTTTGAGCATTTGTTGCAGCAGCAGGAAGTGCTGGAATTCTAATCGCTGCAAAGTCAAAATGTTAATCTCAATGAAATTGGCTAAAGATCAAAAGCTCTTCTAGGCTTAGACTGAAAGACATACTTTTATTGCACGACGATTCTGGCAGTTGCAATGAAGAAGGCCATGGTGCCGGAATATTGTCATTCAGATCGCAAATGAAGCTGATTCCTGTATCTTTATCAAATGTTGCATCCGAGGGCAGGCTTGGTAGGAGGCATCCAGACTCTGTTCCAAAATGATACGAGGCATGAAGTAGATTATTGGAAGTACGAAAGTTCCAACCCATCAGAAACTAAGCTATAAGTTCCAACTACTCATTGTAGCACATTTCCCAAGGGAAAAGGAAAAGTAAAATTGTCTGACATTACATTTCTACTGTGACTGGAGAAGATTAATGGTACACAAAATGTGACAACGTAACTTTATTGAGGTTGACAATAACTTTGTTGAGGTGACAAAGAACATATTCTCCTTTGCTTTTACTCGTATTTCTTTCTTCATTTTCCCTTCACTATGGGTGTAGTTTTGTGTCAGTCTATGAGCGATAACACCAATGTTTCACCTTCAAATTATGGATTGCCATTTTCTTCTGGGAAGGCCAGTTTGATGTGATTGCATTACGAAAGAACAAAATTTCTCCATTACATGACTATTATTTTGAGATAAGTAAATGATTTATCAGTATTCACCCTCAAACGATAAATAAGTTATGTTCAAAAGAAAAGGAGCATGAAGGGAAGGAACAGGAGACAGGAAAGAGGTGCCTAAAAAGAAAGGCGATGGTAATATGTGGGAGAAATGAGGGTTCAAAGACCAAATACATATCCGTACAATTAGTTATAGGCATATATGCCTTTGTTTGGCAAAAAAAAAACCCTGAACTTTATATATTTGCCCCATTTAAGATTGGAACATATCATATAGGATTAAGCACGACCAGAAGGCAAATATGTGACAGACTAACATACTATGGAAAACATTACTCTATCAAAAAGAGGCAGAAAGCAAACATTGATCGACTCATAATTAGTCCTTAAGATACATATCACATGGATATAATTAGCCTACGGCCAAGAAGCATACTCCTAGCAAACCAGGAGGTAACTTGAGAGGAATGTATAATGAACATAAGAGCCTAATCAGGGGCCCTAAACATGAGGGGATATCCTCTACTGGCCCTAATGTGGCCCCACTACTATATGGAGAACTTACTAGAGAACAACGAAATGACTCCACATAATGTATCTAGAGAAAAGATGACTCCAAGTATGAAAATCGACATACAGAAAATGCTACTCAAAGGTACCTGATGAGTAAACAATAGATTGCATGGAAAAGAAATGTAATATAGAAGTTCATGAAGTCTCCAAATTACCTTGTTTAGTAACTGATGCAGTTCAATCATTGATCATCGATACCATGTCAAAAGAGAAAAATGACAATAAAATCCAGGATTAGTTTCTTCTTAAAACAAAAAAACAAGAATTAAAGGATTAAAACTTATATTTTATAACAGATAAATAAGAAAGAGGGGATTTACTAAAGGGGAGAAAATATAACACCAACCTTGCAGCGAGAAATCCTTGAGAGTGATATGGCAAAGATTATAAACATCGGTGGTTATATTTAATTTCTGCAGCTTCAATCCAAGTGTTCTAGCACAATCCAAAGCCTGCAAGTTGGTTATGAGGCTCTGCTTTTGTAAATGAGAGATATAGCTCTCCATCGCGCTACAGCATTCTGTTTTTTTATTTATACCATTTCCACATGACTTTGTAACATGTATCATCTCAGGGAAAACCAGAGGGCAAACTGAAAAACATAGAACAAGAGAAATATTGACAAAAAGAACAAGAGATCAATAATGTCAGCTGATGAGACTGGCATTGCAGGATGAAATCAATATATAATCAGAACAATATGCAGGACACTTGTCAATTTGCAGTCTATAAGAACAATGTTAGCAATATATGCATAAAGGATAAGATAAACAAACTGTAGTTTCTGACAAATGTCCACATCCATATGTATAGCAATTAACAGCGATCAACAAAGATCTTACTTCCAAAGAGATTCTTTAGACATACAACTAAATTTATGTCCAGAAAATACGATAGGAAGCCTGTACTATAAAGCATTATTTCAATGTCACTTGATGCTTCTAATATATACGAGCACCATGTACTCACTCATTCCTTTTCTTCACATGTAAAGAACAAGTTCTTCCTCTCCCACTATGTTCTCCCCATTCTCCCCTGTTTATTCCTTATCTCCTACCTCCGACATTACATGATTGAGTCAATAGATTGAATTAATGGTGACATAAAGCAATTTTCGTCACAATCACAGCTGATGATTGATCTTCTCTACATTGTCCATGTAGGTGTAGCATGCTCTCAAAAATAAAAGAAACCTCAAGAAACATTCTAGTAGTTTCCAGTCACTGTAAATAAAGTTAGTTAACCACACTTGTATGGTTTAGATTCACCTTTATTGACATTGCAATTGGATAATCCTCTGAGCACCTGCTTCGCATGTAAAGGGTCAAGCTTCCTAGCTAGCCATCGCAGTACAACATTTTTACAATCACTAACCCTATTCAAGTGTCCAGGTAAACTCTTTGATGAATGGTTGCTCAAAAGTTCAGAAGTTTTTGATGCAAGTCCAGTAGCAGCTTCTAAAATGGCATTTTGGCAAACTTGTTCACAACATTCTTTCACAGGATCAATCTTCTCACAATCATGAAGGAGCTTAGAAGATTCTACCACGCTCTCAAACTCGGTAACATCTGTAACCGGGCAAGACCCTTCTGTAAGATTTGAGGGATGAATTGAGCATATCTTCGCAAGATTATTTTCAGCACCTTGACCCACCAAAACATGCTCAATATCTGAAAGGCAAAACTTGGAAACAGTTCCATTTAAAGCAAGCACATTGGTCGTTTTGCTAGATTGTCCAACAAGAATTGTAAGGGTTGCTTCTAATTGTGGACAGCATATAACATTAGCCAACAATGGTGCAAAGAACTCGTGACAATCAGTTGATGTCATACTCATCAATCTTTCAGCAGCAGTGAAGTTAAATGTACATACTCCTACAAAAAAGAGGATAGCAGTAAGTTCAACAAGTAGTTTCGCACATTAAGTGCCTAGTAATGAGATTAATGTTACAAAATTAAAACAGAAAAGAAAACCTGATAATTTTGGAATAGTAGCATTTGTGAAAGGTGATAAAGGAGAAGGTGCAAGAAGAGGAAGTAAGGGCTGAGGAGCTGTGTCTGGAGAGATCACAGGAAGAAATGCATCCAATCTGCTGTCAGTTGACACAGAGATTCCAAGGTGGTTTAAGGGATTGCAGTAGCAACCATTAAGACCTATAAGAGAACCATTAGTGAGTTAATTAAAAAAAATCATCATATCCCTTAGCATCAATTTAGTTCATAAGACACAAGAATGCCAGGAGTGACATGCTGCAGTACGTACTCCCAGCCACGTTACCAAAAAGGTCAACCATAAGATAGAGCATTGTGGTTTCTATAAAAAAAACAACTTCAGCCAATGCTCATACACGCATGCCACATATATCTCAACCCAATTCTTTTTATCGTAGTCTACATAGAATGTAGAAGTATCTAAATACATCACCAAATTCAGATCCCCTGGAATATATTACCCGAATATATTTAATAGTCCTGAAAATCGAATATTAAATTACATGTCTCATATTTTTTCAGAACTGTGTAAAAACTTCTTCAAACAACTCTATGTCACAATACCACTGAGATGCATTGGAGGCCGTTAGAAGTTACTTTCACAGCAATTCGTCCTCAAAATTAACACATTCCCATTACGGAAAAACTGATTTGCAACCGTTGTCTAAACCAACAAGGTTGCAGTTTAGCATTCTAAGCTAAAAATAGTATCCTAGAGTTATTGATCAATACAATCTAAAGAATGACCGTGAACTTAATTAACTGATCAGAAGAAAAGAAGCTCAAAATGCTAATCCCAGGAAAGCTCACAAGATCACATTGTCCAGTCTCTAAATAAACCAACAGAAACAGTGAATGCAAAGAAACCCTGCCATGATGCTAAACGATAATGAGCTGAGACGAAACGAGTAGGCCCAGTTGACGAGTAAAACCCAGATACCTCCCAAGATATAGCACACTAAAATATAAGTAAGACCCAGATGACAAATTGAAGTCCAGAATACGCAACAAGTAGAGAGAGAGCTCACAGATCATGCTAAAACGAGTAAACCAAGTTAAAGGAACGGAGAATAAGAGGTGGAACTCACTCAAAAGCAACAGAAACAGTTCAAGTAGAATCATGTTGCAAGTCACCATTTCATTCATGCCTCCACCTTTGTCACTACCAAAAGAACCAAACAGTTAAAGAACAGAAGAGGAGCATAAATGGAGGACAATAAAGGGAAAAGAGGGAAGAAATTTTGTAGCTTGGAATTCAGAGTATGTGAAAGCAAGGAAGAGATAGAGAGGGAGGTGGGTAAGTAATGAGTGTGGGGACTAGAGGTAGAGAACAGCTGGCTGTATTTTAAAAGAGATAAAGAAATTTTGTGGGAACCACAGAGGCATGAATTGAAAACTGAGATGTAATTGCTTGCTGTTGCTACTTGCTAGTGTCATGAATGCCTTTAGTACTTGCCGCCACTTGTTTTTCCTCCTTGCACGTTCCAAACAGAGGACTGCTCTCGCTCTCTCGTACGAAAGTTGTGACATGGTTGGCGAGAGTATTATGATTAATTACGACGCCTCAGAATGGGGGAACCGGCCATGCGTCTGGTGGGGCTGCCCGTCTTAATTTTTTTTCTGTTGCTTCCTTTTCACCGAAGATCTTCCGTAAAATATTAATAGCTAATCCTGTTTAATACCTAAAATGAAGTCGTTTTGGGTAACCTCTAAAATGCCCAAAATAATATCATTTTGAGCATTAGACAAGATTAGATGTAATAATATCGGACAGAGAATCTGAACTTCTTTCTACTAAAAATTCCTCGTCTAATATTATGGTAGAACTAGAATGAAATAAAGAATATGCTTTGGAAAGAAAAAAAATACAATCGTTTATTAAATGCAAGTAAACTCATATAGAGAGTATTGGAGAATTTTACAGACAACCACACTAGTAACAAAAGACAATTCGAGCTGCCTAAACTCTAAGAATATACTTTAAAATAGAAAGATTGCACACATAATGACAATTACTATAGACCAATGTATAGACTTGACTCTTAGAGACTTATTTGCAAATAATAATAAATCCTAATTGTAGATAACAACAAGTAATCCACTTCTACTGAATTCGGAAACTAACAAGCATCTCATTTCTACTGAAAATTTGAAACTACCAACTCATCGTATTTTTCCTCTAATAGTTGTCAACTACTTACATTGTCTGATCTTGACTTAGTCTTCTTGCGAAAGCATGTCTTTAGTAGTCTATTAGTACCCCTCCCTTGGAAAGTCACCTTGTCCTCAAGGTAAAAATAGGGATATCGTTGCTGTAACAGGTCATATGATTCTCAACTGACATCTTCAGAAGGATAGTTCTACCATAAGATGAGCAATTCCAAATCTAATTCATCACCATGCTTAATCCAACGGTGAGCCAATACTTTTTGAGGTTCTACATCAAACTCCCAATTGGAATTCAAAGATAATGGAGCTGGCGGATTGGTGGAGAGTTGTCCTTTAGCTTCTTTAAGTAGTGAGACATGGAAAATAGGATGCACCTTGGCTTTAGCGGGAGCTCTAGTTCATACGCTATTGGACCCCAACGTTTGAAAGTCTTATAAAGACCAAAAACTGAGGGAAAAGCTTCTCATTCATACGCCTAGCTAAAGAATGTTGCCTGTATGGTTGGACTTGTAAGAAGACAACATCACCAATTTCAAATGATTTTTCTCTATGATTCTTATTTGCTTGTGCCTTCATCCTATTTTAAGCCTTGAGTAAATTGTCCTTTAAAACATGTAATATAGCATCCCTTTCAACAAGTTGTTCTTCCAATTCTGCTATGTGAGTATCATCGCGACAATACACTTATAAGGTGGGAAGGTCACGACTATACACAGCATGAAAAGGAGTAGTGTTTGTCCTCATATGGAAATTGGTATTGAATGAAAATTTTTCCCAGCATAAGAAACGACTCCAAATCTTCGGCTTCTCACTTGTAAGGCATCTGAGATAAACCTCCAAGCAATGATTTACGACTTTCATTTGTCCATCTGATTGTGGGTGGTAAGCTCTCCCCATTCGCAACTTTGTCTGATTAAGCTTAAAAATATGTGTCCAAAAGGAACTAGTGAACAATCTGTCCCTATCTGATAGTATGCTTCTTGGAACATCATGTAACCGAACAATTTTCCTGCAAAACACATCGATAACTATTTTTGCAGAATATGGGTGAGTTAGTGCCACAAAATGGGCATATTTAGATAATTGATCTACCACAAACAAAATAGTATCATATCCATTGGATTTAGGCAATCCATTAATGAAGTCCATCGAGATGTCTTCCCATACCCTCTGTGGGATCGGCATTAGTTAAAGCAAACCCGTTGGATATAATGTCTCATACTTGTTTCGTTGACATACGAAGCAGTTTTGAGCATAATGTTTAACATCGTTCCACATATTTGGCCAAAACACCCCAGCAGAAAGCCTCTTGATTGTTTTGAGAGATCCTCCATATCCACCAGAAGGGGTATAATGTGCTTCAGCCATAAGCTTCTCCCTTAAAAGCAAATTAGCTGGGATGACAAGCTTTCCTTGAAAATAAAGGCATCCATTCTAGGCTAGAATAATCAGGAATAGATGCATGATCTTTCTGTAATTGCTTTATAATTCTTGTAGTCATTGTTGTTCACTAGTACCAATCTTTTGCTCCAATAAAAACTTCAAACTGCAATGATCAGTCTTTACAAAGAAATGCCTCCCTAGAAGATAATGCTTCCATTTTTGCAAAGAAAGCATTAGTGCAAGTAACTCCTTATCATATGCAAATTTAAATTTGTTTGAGAAAGAAAAAAGCAATTGGTGACCCTCTTGTGATAAAAAAATCTCCTACCCCTTGTGATGAAGCGTCACATTCAATAGTGAATAATTGAGAAAATTTTGGAAGCTTTAAAATAGGTACAAATGTGAGTAACTGTTTGAGTTGAGAAAAAGTTTTAGCAGCCACCTCATTCCACCTGAAAGAATCTTTTTTTGTCAGCTCGGTTAAAGGACAAGCTAGAATTCCATAACCTTGGACAAATCAACGGTAATAACCAGTAAGTCCTAGGAATCCTTTCAACTGCTTGACATTTCGGGGTTATGGCCAGTCGGCAATTGCTTTGATCTTGTCTGGATCTACCTCGACTCCTTGATTAGAAATGACATGACCGAGAAATCCCATTCTTTGTTGAGCAAAGGAACACTTCTTTCTATTAACGAAAAAATAGTTTTCTTGGAGGAGAGTAAGGGTAATCCTTAAGTGTTCTTTGTGCTGCTCAAGGTTAGGATTGTACACCAAAATCATCAAAGAAAACTAAGATAAATTATTGAAGATGAGGTCGAAAGAGAACATAAATATATAACAGAGTAAAGAAAGCAACAAGAGAGATATATATATATAGCCAAATCTACTCTTTCATTAACTCTAAACAAAATGTTAACAAAAGTTACAAGTATCTCCTTCTCGAAGAACTTACAAGGAACTCCCTACTCAAAGTCCTTACAAAGTACTCCCTAATCAAAGCTCTTACAATTAGAACTCCCCCAAAATGTTGGGACCCGATCTCGAAACCGGACCCCAACCGAAAAACGAAAAACGGAAACCAAAGCAAAGCGAAAGCATCGAATCAAAACGAACGAAAT
>JANZLH020000027.1:373838-411268 GCA_026770325.2 Erythroxylum fimbriatum | reverse complement strand
AATTAATTAATTACAATATTTTAATTAATGAATGAATTATATTTTAATTAATTATATTGTTGTTAATTAATTATTAACAATATTTTAATTAATAGTCTTTGAAACCCAATCAAGTGAAGCACAAGAGTGTGAAAAGTGAAGTATTTCAAAAAATGAAAGAGCAAAAGAGCAAGATATTACCTCAAGCTTCAATGTAATTAAATTCCTATACTTGGAGGAGTGAATTCAATTTATAAAGAAGATGGATTTCAATTACATGCATGAATTGAATTCATTCCATTTTTATGTTTCCAAACGGCTGAATTGAATTCAATTATCAATTCAGCCCTTTTCAAACGGGTTGTTAGTTAGAAATAAAGTTTTAAATAGAAGTAAATAATTTATAGTGGAATATAACGTAAATAAATATAATATTAGAAAATTATTGTTTGAGAATGATAAAAGGATTCATAATGTAATATAATGAAATGTTATTTGAATAAAGGGTTCATAATATAATATAGTGTATCACTTTACTTTTCATCTTAAACTTTCCAGATTGAAAGTTTTCTATTTTTACTGTTTAGAATTGAATGAGATGTAATATGAAACTCTCATCTTCTGTTCTATTCTATTATAAAACTTCCTCCTAAACGATGTAATAATATTATGTTTCATTCCATTTTGTTACAAAACTTCTAACCAAACATGGCCTAATTGTAAACCTATTTGACGACATCCACTAGATCAACAAGATCTATTAATCGCCACACATACAAGTTGTAGTTCTTACATATAGTCTTGTATAAATAAAATGACACAAAATGTCCAACAACAAATAACTTATGTATTTATAGTCAACAAATCATTAAATATTTATTTATCACACAAATTAGTCAAGTGTGACAGGCTAATTGATTATTCATGATTAATAGATGAGGAAATCAATACAAAAGACATCTTATTGAAGCTTTCAAATTGTCGACGAATAACAAATAAAAATCGTGAGTTAACCTAAAAATTCTTAAATCGAATCTCAATCTGATAAGAGCATAAATTTGAAATTAATGCTAATTTTGCCAATGGATAGGAATAAGCCAAAGCAAAAGGTGAGGGCATAAACCAATATTTACTCTCTTGCACTGAGTTTGTATCATATCACTATATGATGATCATACTACGATTAAGACAGTAGTTTAGTGAGAGAATTTTATAAAATTTTCTATAATGAGTACTTATTAGAATCCCGTAACTTTCATCTCAATTATAATTATAATTAAAATGAATTGCCTAAATATATAAGTAGATCTTTCATGAGAACTTAGCTCCTTTCACATGCCCCATGACTAATGTTCTACAGCATAATATTGTCTTAATATTATAATGAACTATATCCAATTCATTAAAGAATATCGTGATTCGAATAATTATTTCCATTGAATGAAAATGTATTATAACTTAATTAGCGATTGATGCCACATTGAAACATTTTCAGCTCAAAATAATATTATTTCAACTAAATCATACCTTAACTAGGCGTTACTATTGTCAAACAAAAGTTAATAGTCTTGTAATGTTGAATTCAGAGATCAACTCATATAAAATAATGAATATTTTTAAAACTTGATAAGTATCAAATATATAAAATAATAAACATTTTATAATAAACATCTTTAGCATATTATTTATATTCTTGGACTATAATAAACATCAAATATTTATTCCAGAATTATGTTGTTAAATTTTCATATATATTAAAAGTTGTTCTTGGAATATCATGTATTCCATATGAGCAATATGTCTTTGATATGTGTTTAATTCTTGGAATATCATGTATTCCATATGAGCAATATGTCTTTGATATGTGTTTAATTATTTCATAACACTTAGCGATTAAGAACATGAAATTGCTTAAGATACTCACTTTGACTCATATGTAATTTTAAGCACAATTCTGAAGTAAAGAAGTTAAAGTGAGACGAAAACACGATATTTGAGTCATTTTTTTAAGACTAATTTTCACTTATCTTCATGGAGTAAGAAGAAGAAGTTTTAAAAGACAAAAAGAAGACAACAAAATTAGAAACACAAATAAATTAAAGTTACTCATGGACGTTGTGCATGGACCATGCAAGGTCTCATGCAATGTGTTTTATAAGATTTAAATGAAGATAGAGGTAACTGGAAGAGAAGTAAAAAATGGCGGCACAATATGAAGGAAATGATGCAGCAGATGCAAACGTTGAACAAAAACGGCATAAAAGATAGAAGCAAGGAAGGAAATGTTTGCGTTTCATATATGTGTTTCCACGTTGTTGCAGAAATGTAAACGTCTATGTAAACGCAGACGTTTCATACCAAAACGTAATGGAAAAGCAACAATTGGGTAAGAAACATGGACGAAATGACGCAGCGCAGGAGGACAGCAAAAGGAGCAAGACGATGTCGTTGGGTAGGAGCAAATCATACATAGTGGCAAGAGAATAAAAATGCATACAACGTGAGGGTTTGGGGAGTTGGTTTTAAATAAAAATCATAATAGTAGCGAGAGGAGTGTAGTCTTCGGTGGGGGTTCTTTCTTAGGGTTGAAGCAAGTATTTTTTGGTAGCTCTTAATCTTAATGAAGATGAGGGGTAAAGCTCTCAATCGGGAGAAACTTATGGAGGGCTAGACGTCCTAACATCAGGTCGGAGGTGACATCGACGTCAACGATCCGGGTTAAATGTATTTCACAATTTTTGTTGTTTTTTTCTCTTTAGAAATTGAATGTGTTATCATATGTTAATTGATTTGGGTTTTGTGTATGGATAATTGTAATCTCGTTATTGTTCGATTATTTGTATATGAACCCATTGGATATTGTGAAAAGATGATTGTAATGCATTCATTGGATATTTCTTTACAACCCATTGTTAGAATTTTGATATAATCCATGATTGTTATATTTGAAATTTATATGTAATGACTAATGATTCGTAATCATTAGGGATAACATAACCTAGGCTAAATGACGTATCGTATGTGGTTGTTGCCTTGATTAATCGGTTTTCTTAATTCGTAATGCTACCTAATTAAATCTAAAGATTGTATCCTAGGTTATTTGGCAGTTAGGTTTAATTAATGATTATATCTTGATTAAACACTACCGAAGAAAAAACTCGGGTTAATTATTAACCTACGATTAATAGTTTTTATGATAGGTTTGAAAATGACAAATCATTGAAATATGTTTAATTAAGGTGTAGGCCGAGATTGAACCAAAAAATTGGGTCCCAACTGAATTCTCTACTTTAATCATTTGTTTACATGTTTTCCTTAAATTGCTTTTGTTAGCTAGTTTAGCTTTATTTTATTTTCTTATTTCTAAAACCAAAACCCCCTTAATCCTAAGCATCGATTAATTTCATTTCAACAACTTTACACAAATTCTATGTGGGATCGACCTAGACTTACCACTATTATAGTAGTAGTCTAGTTTTTATTTTTCCTAGCGTAAAGATGCGTTGTCAGTCTTCATGCACTTACACTGAAAAGTACAACTATACTCCTACTAATCTTCTTGTATACATAATAAATCTATAAGCACTTCCAAAGCAAACTATTTTAGGTCATCATAAAAATGAATCTTTCAGCTATACATCAAATATATCAATAAAGGCACTAATTCCAATTGGATATATTGTCATGCGATGTAAACCTTTTCAAACTTCATATTACTCCCATAACTTTATATTATCCAAATTTAGTTCTAAACTTATTATATGATGTATGTTTCAGCTAAGCATCACATCCTAAACTCATTAACTTGAACTCTTTTAAAGTCATACCTTTCCATATCTAATATAAAATTGCGCTAATTGACTTAATTGGAACTACCAAATGCAAGTTATTATACTAGGCATGACTATAAAAGAAATAACTATTACATCATATAATATTTCGTAATGTATATTCGTCTGTACACACTGACATACTATTATTGAATTTAGTTGTGGAGTTAGTCACTAAAGTATCTTATTCCCTATAGATAACTAAGAGAATTTCATAATCATCATATCATAAAAAGAGAATATTAGAATCATCATATCAATCTCATTGAAGTGCTTCAATATTCTCAGTGCTTAATTTCTATTTAGATTTAAATAAGTTATACTTTTCAAATTTTTAATCCAATATTTCATCTAATGCATATGTCTCCATCATATACAGTTGTTGATTTCTAGCTACTTTCTACTAGATTCATATACTCCAGCTTCCATTTGCGTTTCATTTGTGTGTAAGCTCCTAAAAATAGCTTATTAGCCAAGATTACTTTTATAATCCCAACAAATTGTTCTTATTATTAATTCATACTTATCCAAGTTAGTTCCCTTGTGCAATATGTTTCTTTACTTGCTTTAAAGCTAAATACTGACTATGAAAGTTGTTACAAGGAAATAGGCATCCTAATCCATCACTTTAATCCAATTATTAAACCATTAGATAATGGCAAGTCTGTCTCTCTCACTAAAGTAGAGTTGTTGTACCTATTGAAATCTTGACCATAAAGGTTAAGAGTAAGTGCATTAGAAAAATAGGTGTGTATTCATTTTAGGAACCTCTTAGTAGAGTAAACACAACTGATTTGTAATGCCAAAGAAACGATCTCTATTTCCCAATTTATGCTTAACAACTAACGAGCTTGTGAAGAAAGCTTTCGAGACAATGTTTTAACCTACACTAATTCATACTAATGAACCCTATGAGGTTAAGCTCTAAATAGCTCCATGCATGTTTTGTTTATAAACTTATGAGAAATGCACTACAACTAAATGGCTTGACCTATCTCATTTAATTTAGGTTTATGATCATAGATATTGGGTCATTTGGAAATAACTTCTCTACTAATTAGGGGCAATGCTACATACTATTAGACCTCTTTAGATCCCGCATATTAGCGGGATTCATACTAGGTATTGTTGTTGTCGTCGTAATCATAGATATTGGCTTCAGTTACAATTGACCCATTAAAGTTACAACTCTAGATTTTCCCACAAATAATTTCCTTGACTTTAGTTTTAAGGGGAATAATTAACCTAATTTCGTTAAACTCAAATCTAAGATGTAAAGGGCCTAGGTTGCACCGGTTATCATACTAGAATAAAGTTTCCTTACCATTAACTTTCATGCTTTTCAATGAAAAGCTAAGTTGATACCTCATCCTCAGCATTTAGATTAAGCTCGATACATGCTCTTTGTTAATTTTTAAGCTCTAAAAGCTAGAATTTATGAGATAGTACTTATGAATCTAGTTAGTCTAAATGGTTTCCTTTTCATTAAATAGCCTTCATATTCTTTTTGCAAGAAGCACTGAATTCGTGACAGTGGTTAAAATCATCCCCAAGCGTCCCTTATATTTAGGACTGAACAATTCTTGCCACTTGATTTTAGCTCCCTTAGAATTGTACGCTTCCCTTGCCTATAAATAATTTTTGTTTAGCTTTTCCACCTCCTTGAGTAGCTTCCTTACAAGGAATGAATGTGAGCTCCAATGGATGTGAATGTCCATTAGAATTGAAACAACTAATTGGAGCCTTCTAGAACTCAAAGAAAAATATTTTTCCAGCAGGTATTAATGTTTTTGATTGAATCTAATAAGGGTAGACAATTAAGATATTTCACTTTCTTAATAGATATGGGAACTCTTAAGTATTTTAAAGGTGTATAATGAACCTAGAAACTTAAGATATACTTGAGGATCATTGTATTTAGAACATTAATTGAGATCTATAATATACTCTCACCTGAGTTAAATCTTAATCCAGACATCTTCAAAAAGGAACTGAGAGAACTAACTAATAGTTAAAGGGAATTGGGATTTATGTCATAATGTCAAGTTAAAAATTTTGACTTACCTGCATCTATAATAATATTTAAAAGAAATATTGGTCTCTATATTGGAGGCTATAATTTTTGTAAGAAATTCAATGGCTAAAATGAAAAGGGAAAGGGTAGGGATCCCCTTGCTTCAATCCTTTAGCTCCATTAAATATCATACACGGATAACCATTCATTAGAACATTAAAGGAGGTTGAGGTTAAGCAAACCTAAATCCATTCAAGAAAAAGCTCAAGGAATCAAAATTCTAGAAAACTTTTGAGAATGAAATTCTAATATGTTTAAAGAAATTAATTTTCATTGAATTGCTCTTAAAAGAAACTTTGATATCATAGTCCTTGAACAATTCCTTGACTACTAATATATTGTCACCTATATAGTTCCATTGATGAAGGCACCTTATTGATTAGGGATTTCCCAGAGGCTAAAATATTTGAAGTAACTTTGTAAATCGTATTACTGTTGGATCCGTGTTTTGCGTACCGGGGTGAACTGGGTCCCGCATACCCCAAGTATGCACTCGACCACAACCCTCAAAGGTATTTTCCTCTTTGGTACTCGAACCTGAGACTTCAAGGTTTTGTTGCATTTAAATGCACGCCAGTGATTTCCGTTATTGGTTGGGCCCCATACTATCCGTTTTTCTGGTCTCGGTGCGTTGTCAGAATTGGACAACGTCGGTGCCAATGATTCAATAAAACCTTCAAGCTAAGTCCAAGGATTCCCTGAGTAAGAATTGTTGTATCATCACTTATTCAATGAATAAATATAATAACTAAAAAGCCAAAGAAAGGTTTGTCTTTTGATCAAAATAAGCATAGACAAAAAGTTTGAAAGAAGAAAAATCTTTCTTCCTTCTAACGCTTTGAAATTTTTTAGAGTTCGGTCGCGGGATCTGAATATTAAATATGAATCATAGTTCTAATACTTCGTAATCCATTTCATATATTCCGTGCTCCAGATACTAGAATAAACATCTGACAAGGTAAAACATCTTTATCAAGATAAGATGACAGACCCGTTCGCTGTACTATCAATAGGATCCATTATAACAAGTCGCACACTCATATTCCAGAAATCCAGAAAAAAATAAATTCCACGCGAATGAAAATGGGATAAAAAAATCGGAGGCCCAAACGGCTTCACTTTGCATTGAAAAGCTAGGAATGAGCGGTTCTTGTAAATCGAATTCATTGAAATTCCATCCAGTAAAACTGAAAAATTATCCATTTCCAAAAGAATAGATAGGAATATCGCAAATAGAGCCATTGCGACCCCCATCAAAGGGGTAGTTCCCCATCCAGGAGCTACTTTACCATATTCCGAATTCAAGGGTTTCAATAAATCCCCCAAAACTGTTCGTCTTGGACCAGATCTAGAACTCCCTTCAACACTTTGTGTAGCCATAAATCCTATTTTGTATTTTTTAAGATCTGTTGACTTTGTATACCATTCCGTTGTAAATAAAAGAGCTTATCATAGATCCATTGTGGTCTTGAAATGTTAAAATAATGGAAATAATGGAAACAGCAACCCTAGTCGCCATCTCTATATCTGGTTTACTTGTAAGTTTTACTGGGTATGCCTTATATACTGCTTTTGGGCAACCTTCTCAACAACTAAGAGATCCATTCGAGGAACACGGGGACCCTCCGCCGGCAGGGTACGATCAAGACACCATCTCCCATCTGTATATCCAGCGCCTGAGCAATCAAAGCATAGACCAGGCTTTGTTATCTCTATTGGACCTGAATCATCCGCCTAAAATCGAAGATTTCTCGTCCGACGTCATGTAAATTATCAAAAGTATGATAGATCCATCAAAGCAGTTCAATTGACTTTCTAGTAGAGCTAGCTTGACCATCTTCTATGGCGAATGGGGTATGAGCCAAGGACCAGCCTGGTAAGTAAAAAGGAAGCAAGGAATAAGAAAGCCGCTTCCAGTGTCAAAGGACAAGAAGCAGAAAGTTTTGGGGTACATCCGATAAAAAGCTCACCATCAAGATTATGACCAAACCAAAAGGATGGCATCCACCTTTGACCTGTACCATACATACCTACTTAAAAAAGAGTATGATCACCAAAGAAGAAGGCCGGTTGATGAATTAAGGTCCACTTGGCCAAGCTCAGTGAAGAGGACGTCTGGCTCCTCTCGAGCGCACGAGAATGATCTGATCCGATTTAGGTCTAGGACCCAACTCCGAACCCTTTGCCCGGCTCGGAAAGACCTTCACCTTCCGGTCAACTATATAAGCTTTCCAACCGACGCCGAGATCTTTTCCCCGATGCGGTAGATAAGTGGCTAGGTTCGCGATAGGAGGACTGGCCCTGAACTTGGCATGGGATAGCGAAGCCGCTCCTTCACTCTGGCAGACCAGCTTGCCGCATGCTACCCTCAACCACAGCTATCCATCTTTAAATCGATCCATCCAGCGGAGCGACTGAAGTCGCTCGCCTGTCTTCCCTAGATTCATGTCATGAAGCTCAGGAATAACCGATAAATAGCACGGAGCATGTCTTTCGACTAGCGAGATATTTCCTATCTGAAAAATCTTGTTCTGGCGTAGCCTATTTGTTCTGCATCGCCAAACTCTTCTATCAACTATGTAGACCTCCCGTCTTTCATTATTGGGTTTTCACATGGTTTTATAAGCGGGCGGGATGCATAAGCACTCGTAACTGCTGATGATATTACTCACTGCCGACGAATTCCAGAGATCGCATTATAAAAACGACGGGCATGCATGGATAAGAGGAGTAGTTGACGGATAGTTTCTAAAATGCTCTACTTACAGGCGAAAAGACAGAGTGAGTCACAGGATTTCTCACCTTAGTTAGTTAGGTTTCACCCGAGTGACGGAATGGCACCAAACGAAATGGAGAAGGGGATCTTTTAGTTAAGCAAGCACTGATAGGCGAGTAGTCTTTCGCCATTTTTCGAAAGAGATGAGATGAGGTGAAGAAGATCAAGAATAAGTGTATAGCTCAGGTTGATTCATTCGCAGGAAAATTTCAAAGCAACTGTTTAGCCGGCTTGGGACAGGCTTGCTTGAGCGGATATGCGAACAGCAGATATGATCACAGTAGTATGATCACAGTAGTATGATTCCTAAGAGGAGAAAGGAAGCAAAAGTGAATTCTATCTTTCAACCCTTGCATACACCTTTTTGAGGTAGTCGTGGTAGTTCCATCTATCCTATCTGAATCACGGGTAGGAAATTCAGTTCCAGCATCATCCTATTAAGATTAAGAAAAAGGCTTTGTCTCTTCCCTCAAGAGCTAAATAAAAAAAATCGACTACGGATCTTAGCAGCATCGCTTATTCCTCCAACGGCTTTTTCTTAAATAGAAAGAGCATCGGAGTCGTTCACAAGAATTGACTATTCTATTTCGAAAGCTAGAAAGCGAGAAAGAGAAGTCCTTTAATTAAGCAAAAGTGATCAACGAAGACCTAAAAGCAGTTATATAAAGCACGGCTACCATTTCCTTTGCTACCGGCTGATTTCAGTCCCATCTACTCTCAAACTGGCTGTGTCCTTGCAAGGTTAGGAGTGACCTCTTTTCTTGAAGAGCTTTCCCCTTCCCCCGGTGATGTAACTAGCTAGCAGTCTGCAAAAATCATATTTTCCCTCGGCTCTTTCCCTGTCCCTGCCCGCTCCCTAATAGGATAACTGGGATGTGAGACCCTAACTGCTGTACTAGCTGATGCCTTGCTAAGGTACCTGAGGGCTGGAGCTGAAATGCTTGTAAAAAAGTAAAGTGCTCTAGCTATAAATTATTCTACCTCCACTAGGCCAAAAGGAGGAAGACCCTTTGATTTTCTAGGACTGATTTCCCCCGTCCTGAACCAACGTTCAATCCAGAAAGACGTTTTCGTAACAACTCTTGGAACAAGAGCAAGAGATCTCATACTTTTTTCTATAACTCACAGCCAATGCAATGCGCATCCTAGAAAAGGATGCGCATTTCCCCTTCCCTAAACGAAAGAGAGATCGATTCCTTTCCCAACCCGAAATATAAATATGGAGAACTCCACTTAATTTCCTCTAGGCTTTGGCGGTCTTTTTCATGCTCGGACCTGAGACTCTTGAAGAATCCTTTCTATTCTTCGGTTATGTATGGAAAGATAAAGATAGAAAGAAAATGACCAGTATTCACTATATCTTGTTAGATATAGGTGCTTTTCTCCTAGTGCTCAAGGCTCTTGATTTTTTTTTTTTTAGGCGTATATGATCCCTAGGCTCCCGTGGGGGGAAATGTCAGAAAAAGGACCTCCTTGACCTTTAGCCCAAGTGTTCTTTTTGGTTATTCAAAAAAATAGCCTTTTCCCTTGGGGGGGGAGGATGGATTGATAGTGTGGACGATTTAAAAGATATACTTGTAATAAGAGATCATGTTCGGACATGTAGGGTTTGTATACTTGGTGGAACCTGGCATATCTTAAAAAAAAACCTTTGCATGGGCTCCCCGCGCATTTGTATGGTCTAGAGAAGCTTACTTGTCTTATAAAAAGGATTTTTCTGTCTTTGTTTTCATTGCTTATTCTTTTGTCTGGAAAAAGATGCTTATCCCAGTGAGTTTGACGGGCCTACTGGCCCAGAAGCTTCTCAAAAATGGACTTTTCTAGTTAGAGACAAAGGTCTTGGGGCTAACGTGTGATCCGCTCAAGGACCTACTTGGTTTAGGTAAAGATCTCATGCGTTCCCCGACTTGAGAGGTCATTTTTGTATGCACATTTCAAAAATGGTCGGAAGAACGGGTTTAATTATATAAAATATATATATAATTACCTACCGGCTGGCTGGTTTTTTTGTCAAAAAAGACAAAACGGGATTGGATTGCATTTCCACTCATAAGGAAGGAAGAGATACCTTTGACAGGGTGATCTTTTTGGTTTAAATGGAATGGTGTTCAAACTCCCGAAATGCAGTCTAGACAGCGGGCCTTCCCCTTTCTGACTGGACTGACTCGGGGAAGGGTCAATCTCCTCCTACGCATGCTGAACAGCCACTCATTCGTCCTGACTAAATAGTCGAATCTATTTCTCAGCGATGATTTTCTCCGATAATAACCCCTTCCCAACCAGCCCGAAAAATCGATTTTGTAAGATCGGCTAATTCAATCTGGTCCGAAGTTGTCGCGTTTTCTTTATCGAAAAAAACTCATTTTTATTAGGGGGTCTTGGTTGGCCCCCCTCTTTTCAACTATTATAGCTGGCGTCGACCCCCGAAGCGATACGAACGGACACGAAGAAAAAACGCAGGCAACGGAAATGCAAAAGAGAAGAGCAAAGATTCCAGACCCAGAGCATGTTATTAACTCAATCACAAATCTGTTGAATGAAGGTATACTCTCAGCCACTAGTTAGAAGGAAATCCCTTGACTTTGCTTATGCCCTTATGCAGTAAAGAAAGCAAGTGAGGCGAGCTAAGATTCCATTCTTTGTAACGTAACAGGATTCGATGTTGCACCCTCTTCAACTATTCACGGGATCCAGGGTTTTTCGAGAAAAGGTCCCATCCTTCAATATCATGATTGGGTCGACTCGACCAACATGAGTGAATAGAAAATCGAAAACGTACATAGCTGTTCCAGCTGAAATACTTGGAATAATTCTACCACTTCTACTAGGAGTAGCCTTTTTAGTGCTAGCTGAACGTAAAGTAATGGCTTTTGTGCAACGTCGAAAGGGTCCTGATGTAGTGGGATCGTTCGGATTGTTACAACCTCTAGCAGATGGTTCGAAATTGATTCTAAAAGAACCTATTTCACCAAGTAGTGCTAATTTCCCCCTTTTTAGAATGGCTCCAGTGGCTACATTTATGTTAAGTCTGGTCGCTCGGGCCGTTGTACCTTTTGATTATGGTATGGTATTGTCAGATCCGAACATAGGGCTACTTTATTTGTTTGCCATATCTTCGCTAGGTGTTTATGGAATTATTATAGCGGGTTGGTCTAGTAATTAGGGGGCGGCCGTTCGGTCGCCTATGATACTAGGACCAACAGGTCAAAAATGGGTTTGTGCCGCAGGTGTTGAACGATCTACTCTACACAGGTGTGGGCTTACAAGGGCTAGGGCTCATAAACCCTTGATTTCATTCATCAATAGGGTCCTGGTCGGTCACTTTTCCGGGCCGGGATCGATAAGTAAAAAAAAAAGAGATGTTTCTCTTCGCACCATTGATAGACTACTTAAGATTCAATTCAAAAGGCCCCTTGCGAATCCGTAAATCTGAAGAGCATGCCGCAACAAAAGGATGGTCCCCTATGCATTTCATTCTTTCCGGAAGGAAAAAAATAAGTACCCCCCATCATGGTGAACCTCTCCTTGTGATCGGGATGAGGTAAATGCCTCCCAACCGGGGGGCAGATCGAATCGGAGTTTCCTTAGGTAGCCACCGACCTACAGTTATCCTTAAACGTCCGTGCTTGGTGGAGAAGAAGCGAACAAAGGTACGCTCGCTTGCTGTCTTGTTCTCTGCCGCGAACTGGGATCGCTCGCCAGCTAGGTCAGATTGGAGCAACATTTTTTGAGAACATATTACCCATCTTCGGGGACAAGGGGCGTAACGACCTCTCGATCTTCTTACTGCAGCCCAGGAAAAAAAACGTCCGTCTAGGCGTTCCCTCTTGCGTTGCTCCGATCCCCCCTACGCCTAGGACGTTGTCTGGGCCAAGAGCCTTAGTTAGTTGCTGTTTTCATTTGGTTGTTTTTTTCTCGTTGTTGATACCGGCAAGACTCAGCCAGATGATGTCTACTGGTTGGTAATGAGAGGACTCTTAGTATCTGCATACCAAAAAAGGGACGCTGATTAAAAAACAATCATTTGATTTGATTTCTTTCTCTCCCTTAGCAGCAGAAAAGGAGTCTATCTATCTGCCTAGCTTTGGTAGATTTCCCCCAACGCAATCCACAGAAATTCCACGAATCCCTTGGTGGATAAGTCCGACGACTCAGCAGCAGTGCGGAATGGAGTTTCTCGTCCGGTGGATCTGATCTATAGTTAGGGGGCAATACATACCAAAAGGTTCGAAGAAGGAACGCACATAAGAGTAATTCAATCTAGAAAACCATTATATGAAGAAGTCGTTTTGTCCACCTTAAGACACATTGATGCATCACTTCTGGGACTATCAGCTCAGGGTCCTGAAGTCAAAAGTGGACACTCTGACCGAAATCCTCCTGAGTCTGGAACAGCGATTCGAAATGTTCGGAATGAAGCTGTCAATCATAAACCATAACACTACCAAGAAGAACCTCCTAAAGCAAAGGCCCTTCACGAGGATCGAAACTCTCACGCTTACTATCTATCGAAGCCTCTATAGATTGGTGCGGGACTCGTTTGCTAGTCTTACGGGCCCACTTTGGCTCTTACAGCTTTGCCTGCATGCGTATTTTCCTGAGATTGCCCCTGAGGGTTATTCTCTTCCTCCTGAGGTCGATTCGGTAATGGTTACCGTTACATCAACGATCAGCCTCCTCAGAAGAGTTTTGCTACCTGTTTGGACTTTTTTTCTTCAATCTGGGCACCCTACCAACCAGACGGATTCCAGCCTTTCAAGGACCTTGCTCGAGGCCCGGGTTATCTTAGAAGCTTCTCCCGGCAGACAAGATCGCTCAGAAATAAGATTCTCAGGCCTGGGGGACTTTCTTAGTTTGTAGAGATATACACTTCGGTCTGCAATACCTCGATGAAAGCCAATCAGGATGTGAACAAATGGCATGTCATGAAGAGGTTGAAAGGCTTGTACGCCCTGGTAGGTGCTCGATCTAACAATAAAGGACGGCTACCTGCCTAGAAGTTGTTCGCGGTGCCTCAAACCGGAAGTCCAAAGCTCTTAAACCCTCTGTCAAGGCCAGTGAAGTTCAGTGGTTCTAGATTCCTGCCTGCCGGGAAAGGATTCTCTCTGCTGCCAAACTCTATTCTATCAAAAGCGTGTGAACTAAACTATCTATCGAAATCTTAATACCCTTGCTTCCCATTCCATCACCTCTACTTCGAGTTTAGTTGCTATCGTTCTTGAATCTCTCGGCCAAGCCGCTTCTTCTATCTCCGTTTACCATTTCCTTCAGGAAGGACAGTTGTTGATGAAAGAGACTCTTTCCCCGACGAATCCATTCAAGGAGATGCAAGGGTTTCACTCGTCAATGATCCCGTCACCCTGGGCTCTTTCAGCCTTTTTTTTTCTGCAATAGCTCTTCCCCACCCAATAGAGATGGAAGGCAAGAGAGAAGGTCAAATATCCTCTCTCAGAGATGGATGTCTTTTGCAACGGAAAGCGACCGTCAAAGGTTCGTCCCGGACCGGAGTCCTAGGCTTATCAGAAGGCTTCATCCTCGCATGCTGGCTGCTACGCTTGAACAAGCAATTGAGTTCATTTCCATTCATAGTAGCTCCTTAGCTGCCTATGGGAGATTGGTTTTACGTCAGCAGGCACAACAGCCGGCGAGATGAGCTTCAAACGGCTTTCCCAAGCTCGCTACAGACAGATGGGGAAATCACCATATATAAGTAAAGGCTGGCTGTGACAAAGACATATCTGCTAGAACGAGTGCTTTAAGAGTGCGGGCATACATTCTATCCCCAAGGCTACACTCCAGGTTGAGGAGTGACTCGGGAATAAGGGTATAGCAAGATAACCCCGGCCAATTAGGAATGACGGTATGATATTAGAGCTTGAATCAGAAGCTGACATCGAGTCTCTCTTTGATTCATCCAGAAAGATTCAAGAACAGATCTAGCAGATAGGATACTACTCCATCCTCTTCGTTTTATTCCTGCGAAAGCGGACATACTGACATTTCTATTCCTTTGCTCAATGCTTGTTCATTAGCCTTAGCGAATCAATCTCTGGAAAAAAAAGTGCTCGAGCAGATATCCTTTCCCGGTCGGCTATTCCGTTATGGGCTTTCTTTATTCGGCTAAGAGACTTTTGCCTTCTCTCCTACCAAAGCGAGGATTTTTATCAGTTGATGTAATAGCCCCGTCTGCATTGACGAGAATAGTTTAAGCACAATAGGTAGAGCGAGAATCGAACTAACTTGTGTACCATTTGGGGATAAAGACCGATGCCGTTCCTACCTTTTAGGTAGTCGCATGATCCATCGATTTAATACAATATATCGCTTAGGAAATCCGTGATAAGCTGTGCCATGTGCTTTCAGTTCTTCGTACGCTTAGAAAGGAGAATACCTTCTTCTGGTCGAATAAGAGAGACTTTTGCTTCCAAACAAACATCCCTTTTTAAGACGGGCATGGTCCAATCATGTATTGGACGGAAGAGTAGTTTCAAAGCATCCAGGCCGTAAGCCAAGCATTTCATTCTTACCCCAGCTAGAAGAATCGTGAGATTAGAATGAGTTCTTGCAAAGACTTGAGCTTAAAAAAGCACTTAGCAGAGGGAAGCATCCATAGCTGTGGCGGGAACCACAGACTCCGATTCCATGATGGAAGCACTAACATAATCACCACTTGGAGTATCAACGATCTCCATAGCCCCATTTTCCTGAGACTGATCGACAGAAATAGGAGTAGTAGAAGCAGAAGAAAGAATGTTATTTCCCGGGTCTGGAGGTTTGTTCTCTTCTGGAACAGGACTGATGGCAAGAACATTAGTACCAGACGTAATACATGTATCTTGGGCAAGAAATTGCTTAGGAGGAGTAACATGGGCAAAGGCTTGTTGAAGGGCTAAGGCCATATTTTGAACCAATATAGGGTCTTCTGATGGTTTTTCATTGGGCTGAGCAACAGTAACTATTGTGGAATACGCTTTCATTCCTAGGGAATATGCTATTAAAAAACTAAAGTAGCAGCATTCCGCTTTGCAACAAGTAAGTAATTCTGCTATTCTTGAGAGCTTATAAGGTAAGAAAATCGATTGAAGGCATCCGAGAAATGAGAGGAAAAATCCCAGCCCCAGCAATGTTCCACATCATGCAAAACTCTCGGAATTTGTTTTTAAGGAAAAAAAGGGCTGACTCTTCCTCTATAATTACTCTTGCTAATTGACTCCGAGAGACTCTTTTTGTTTCGATGTGCCTTGATCTTCTAATATAATAGGCACCAAAGGAAGAAGCAGGCTAAGTGGCGCCTACAGGCGTGCGAAAAGTGCCTTCCCTTAGTCCGCATACTGCAACCATTGCACTCTAGATTTTTGGTACCAGAAAAGCTCTTCCTGCTGCAGAATATTATTATACTCAGTGATTAGATCCTGCTCCAAAGAAGCCAAAAAGTTAGAATGCCGATGGGCAAGGAAATTCTGCACTCCCTCTAATCTAGCTAGAATTCTCCGCTTCTTCTGGAAGATGTTGCCAAAAACATCTCTGTTAAAAGTCAAGGCAGCATCTTTCACATTAGCAAGGGCATCAGAAAGAGACGAATGGGAAATTTGCCAAGCTGATTCCACAACACCCGTAAACCCCTCATGCAACGTCCATGCATCCTGAAAATGAAAAGCCCTCAAAGAAACAGGAGGGACATAGCCGTAAAGCCTGAGTAAAATAGGATTGTGATCCGATTGAGTCCGAGGTAAATGATGGAGAGAGGTCTCGGGGAAAAGAAGTCGCCAATCAGAGTTACATAAAGCTCTATCTAAACGGACATAAGTGGAGAAGACACCATTTTGCTTCTTTCGAGAAGTATACGGGCCGCCTTTAAAGCCAAGATCAAGAAGCTCACAACTATCCATGCTCAAATGAAACTGACAAGCCCTGCTCAAGGAGCAACTACCACCTTTCTTCTCAGACGTACAAGCATAGTCATTAAAGTCCCGGCTAGCTATTTTCCAATGTGGTTTTGCCCAATTCGTTGCTTTGGGGCCCTCTTTTCAATCTAAGCCAAGCTCCGGACCCATAGGGTGAAGAAAGACCAGGGAGTTACATAGCAAGCAAATGGAAGTTGTGGTCGTTAATAGATAGAGGTTGCTTTAGTTCTCCCGGGAAATGGTATCCGAGGATTAAACCATACACTCCTCAGTCGTTCATTCGGGTGGCTGGAATAAGGGGGAAGAGGGTTTAGATCACTTGAATCCCCGATTCATGCTCCTGGTAAGAAGAGAGAAAATCTCTTTGCTGCGCACCACTGATTTTCTCCTAGCAAATTACCCTTTTTCTCTTTGAGTTTGGGCTTTGCCAGGAGCAAATCCAGCAATCACCGAGTTAAAGACGAAGAAGGCGGAGAGAGTGTTCGGGGAAAAGGAAAGAATCTCAACAGGCTTCTTTCTTCTAGAGGACAAAGCTACTCCTGGCGAACCAAACTCCTCTTCGTGGGAGGAGGATTCGTTCGAATTGGAGGTCCTTGAGGACTCCTCGTATGGGACAGGGCCATCAAGAAGAGAGGGCACGCCGGTGAATCAGCCGCAGCCGGCGGCTAATCCAGTAGCTCCCGCTAATCCAGACCCCGGACCAGAGGCAGGATCCTCAGTCGGGTCTAACACTATTAGGGGGGATAGTGACATAGGGGGGAGCAGTAGGGGCTCGGGTTGGACTTCGGTCGATCTTGATGAATTCTCAAAGCCCGAAGAGAACGATCAAAGAAACACCCCAACCCCCCCCCGTCTTCGATGCTGGGATCACGGATGAGGAAAGGTCCTTGACTTTGCTTGAAAACGGCTTGAAGCGGGAAAGAAAGTCTACTATGAATAAGAGCTCTTCCTAACAAATCGAAAGCTAGAGCTATTCTATTAGCACTGGGCTATCCGTACACTATTGCTTACGCTAGCTAGCTGGTCATTTCTTTCGTTCCAGTAGCTCTAGTTGGATTGAATCCCGATAGTGTCATCATATAACGTATAATAAGAGCACGCCTACTTTTCTTCTTTCACTTTGCTCTGCTAATCCATTGACTTCCCTGGAACTAGCTTTCATCGGTTCATTTCTTCTCTTGGAGGCGCAAAGTTCATCATTCAGTCTGGTGGTATCGTTTATAAGAGAAAGGAGCTATTATCGAGCCTTCTTCTTCATCTGCACCTGCAAAAAGCGGATAGGGAAAGATCACTAAGTCGAAATCTCGTACAGAAAGATCGTAAGTAACATAGCGCAAAAGCACGCGGCGGAGATCCGCAAAGGTAACCGGATGCCTGGGGCTTAGGACAAGGAGCGTCCGGAGTCTCTTAAGAAAGGAAAACTAAAAATCATCATCATGACTATCCGTCAACGCGTATCTCCTCTGTTACGTCAATATCTCTTTTCTCTTCTCATCATTTTGACCTGGATTAGTGTGTGCTATTTTGTTTGTCTTTCTTTCGGTTACATGGATCTTTTTTGTTCAATGTTGGGTACAACAGCTTTCTCACTAAGTGGGAGAGCGATCTCGCTTTTTTTGCTAAAGCTGGGATGCTCCGCTGGGCTTTCCTTGGCCATTGGATTTGCTGTGAAAGCTCTTCTCACTTCGGGAAGAGAAGAAGAAAGGTTGCCTACCCTTGCCCGCCGACCGAGCCCATGGCTCAGCATCATCAAAACGGTCTGCTTCTTGATCTGAGTGAAAAGAGGAGTCTTCCGGTGAATCGGGTTGCGAGATGCGTTGCCGAAGCGCTGAAGGGGTGGAATGAGAGTACCTTTGGTAATGTTTACCAAAAAGTCTTCAAGCGAAAAGCGGCCATTCCCGGTTGGTTACGTAGCAAACTCTTGGGCACCGGAGTTTTTCTAAATTGATAACCGTCGGAGTGAAAGAAAGAGAGTGAGCGCCCCCTCTAGGGTGAGGAGGAATTGAATCCGCAATGAACTTTGATGCTGTCAGACAACTGCTTTCACGCCGGGGGAACAAGACCCGTAGATGACTGTCTCGGAAGTCCTGCATGAGCCGAAACCGATCTTTAGCATTCTGTAAGAACCGATTGCAGGGGGCATAGCCCAAGAGAAAGAGATGAGTAAGAGCAGTAAAATATGAATCAATCTTTCCCCAGAGCTTTTTCTCTTGGGATGAAGTGAGAAAGGTGCGCAGCAGGTTCCGAAGTCGAAAAAGGCTTTTCAAACCCCTCTCTTGCTTTGGCGACAAACCCCCATCTCTTTTTGGCGGGGGGCAGTTACGCATTGGTCCACTAAACCCTGAAAAGCTTTCCAAAAACCCGCCCATACGGCACCGCGCCTACCACCTCTTTCGGGCACAACCACTCTTTCTATTCCCGGCACCCGCCCAAACTCCCTGGTAGTTCACTCCCAGCTCGGAAAGATCCTGGCATATCACATCTTCGCACCTCGGCTATCTTGTTAGTATTCCTAGCAGTCGACGCTCAAATCCCTTAAAGGAAATCGCTGTTTCATGACCCCCTGTGGTTTGTATCAATCGGAACCTAAAATGCCGATTTTGAGCATTTTTGCCTATAAAACAACGAGCTACTATCATTTCTTCATTATAGATTGATATCTTCTTTGAACTTAATGTACAAGTCTTAAAGGCAAAGAATCTCTATATTCTATTAGCTGAGATCTCAGTCTAGCCCGTGCCTTCTTTGTTATAGCTTTCTCTGATGCTTAGCTGAATCCGAGCCGAGGGTTGAAAGAAGAAGCTGCTTTCAAATCTTCCGAAGACATCTTGCTGGACAGGAAGAAGCATACATAAGTGGCCTCTTTATCTCACCGGTGACATCGGCGAAAGAAAGAAGGCTCCCACGGGGCGAGATCGACCCTGGGGCCTCCATCAACGTGATGCCATTGCGGGCCCTAGCCTATCTTGGAATGAATTCCTACGAGCCGGCTAAGTCAGACCAAAGAGAAGGGTTTACTCGTAAGTAGGGCTCGCTATGAAATTCTCTACATCTCCTTTTACCCGAAGCGGGACTTTCTTCTACGACATGGCACCGATGTGAGTTCATGAACTGGGGGACTCAACCGCTTTCTAGTGTCTTCAATTCGGTTCCTGCCCTATAGATCGAGTTCATTAGATGGACGTCTTACGTACCGTCTAGCCCTTGGTACTCCGCATCTTCACGGAGAATTCATTTTCGTGCAAGAAAAGGTAGAAACTCTATACATTGATGTGGGGCACTTTGGCTTGTGTCGCTCTACGATCTTGTTAACAAGAAAAGGTCCAACTTCCTAAGACTACGAAAGCGAACCTAGCCCCATTAATCCAAAACTTCCTTCGTTTGGTATCGAGAGCGTCAAGTAAGCTACTTAGAACTTGGAACTTGACGGGGATAGCCTTTTCTATAAGCGGTAGTTCATTCCCATCTGAAGGTCCACGTCTAGGAGAGTTACTCTTGCTTTTGTTTAATAGTGGAAGAGAGTTTTTTTACTATTTCAAGCATGGGGCTCGCCAACCGAATTCTTTGTGTAAAAGTAAGTTGCAAGTCGAGAAAGAGAGAGACTTTAACAGCCTAAAAGGAGAAGTGATCAAATTAGCCCTCGTAAAGCCCCACGGAGCGGTAAGGAAGGCAGTTCACCAGGCGTACTACTTGACTTGCCAACCGGCTCTTTCTTTTCTTAGCGATACGAAATTTACAGTTTCTATAGAATAAGAAGAGAAGACCTCCTTTCGGGAGCTTCTGTCTACGGACCCTTCTCTCCCTTCAAATTGAAAGGATTTTCTTTCCACCCGGAAGCTGTGCCTGCGCTTAGATCTCTTCCGCTATTAGCTTCCATAGTTTGTAGTTCCGAGGAAGCCTGGTTTTCTGAGTAAGCATAGTTTTCCAAACAAGCCACGCTCTAGTTCTCTTGATATCTACGTATTTGATGAACCCAGCCCGAGCGCCCTTCGACTTGAAAGAGACCAACCTGCACCTGCCTTCAGGCAGCACGCACTAAAGGCGATCTGCTTCACCCGGCCTTGGCTCCTTCTCCACACTTCAGGTCATGAGCTCGACTCAGAAGGTTCACGTCTCGAGTAAGGTTCAATTACATTGAAGCCCATGCATAAGCCGAGATAAGAGCTAACAAGCAATGATAGAATATTTGTTACAAATTCGCGATCCAGTGCTTTCATCTCTAGTCTATAGCTATCATCTTAGTAGTAATATAATCTTTTTTCTTGGGCCTAACTAAGAAAAGAGAACAAGAGAAGAAGGGCAAAAGCAAATAAGACTTTAAGCCAGAATGAGAATGCTTCATTCAAGTCTAGGACTTAGGCAAGACTGATAAATCGAGCAGTTAGGAAGCAGTTTAATCGCATTTCTCATCTCTCGCTTAGCTCAGATCTGGTGTCGTCGCTCACAGTCCAAGAAATTCCTTGGCTAAAAGGATTACGCTTAATGGGATAGACCGATCATCGCTTCTTTCCCCTAAAACCCCTTTCGAATGATTGATTCAGTGTGAGAATAGACTCTCTCTGGTAGAACAAAAAAGCCCTTACTTGTGCTTTCTTTAGCAGGGCTCTAGTTCTTTCTTTTGTTATTTCGATCCGTAGGTAAGAACCTATCCAGCTGATCACGATCTAGGCTACAAAGGCACTTCCGCTCAGAAGGTGGCCCAGCTCACTTCGCAGCAACGACATCCATCCAACGAGATGTGCTTCGGTAAATTCACCAGAGGTGATAATCGTCCGCAAACGTCTGCATGCACCCAGCTATATTTAAGATATGTGTATGGTTGAAGGGAGCGGACTGGGAGTCAACAAGGGAATATTGCACCCCCAATTCGATCTACCGCCGGTTGGATATCGTAGTCTTTCCACTCATCTAAGTCAGCACCATAACCCAATTTCTCTTATGGAAAAAAAAAAAAAAAACGTTTCAGGTCAATAGTCAAGCTATGATGGGTGAAAAGGCGATGTGACTAAGAGAGTTCTAAATATCTGTGGCAAGGGAAGCATCTGATAAAGCATCTGAGCCGACACAAGCTCCCATATAATATAGGCTCGAAAGCCATAACATAGTCAGGAGTTGAAGGTCGGGAGCGTCGAAGCCTTCCGTTTCATCCATTTTTCCATGACCAACAGCATCGCCAGTAGCAGCTTTTCTTCGAAGTTAGGGTAAGGGTATCGACAGATCGCAGAAAGGGAATCGGGATCAGGTTTAATGGGATTCTCGGATCGGCTTCTTCTCGCAGAGGATGTTCCGGTCAGAGGATGAAACTCTGGCCCGTAAAGCCATCTGTAGCTCGCCTTCTAGATTGAGAACATCCCCCGGCATTGGAGTTAGGCTTCGCCCCTCTCCTTTTCTAGCTGCCCTGATTGAATTCCTCTGGGAACAACTAAACTATTAGCCAAAGGTCTAGTGGAAACTGCTTAGTCGAGGGAAAGTCCCCTTTTTGTCTCGTACCCCCGCTCCTAAGCTAACTAAGAGCGCTATCCCCTCCTTCTGCTTCTTCTTAGCCTTTGGCTTCTTTGCGAAGGTATAGAATAGCGCAGTCCTATACCCGATCTCAGCTAATTGAATCGTGAGATCTGAACCTTTAAGGTAATCTCACGGTACCCTAAACTCGTTCTAGCTTAAAGATCTGTCTCTTCATGCAACTGAAAGATGGTCGACAGGACTCGACAAGATCTTTCTCCTTTCCCACTGAAAGGTCAGAAAAGCCCTTTATTCCATCTAAAAGACCAACTAGCTGCCTCGTCTCTTTCTGGCTTATGAGCTCGCCAAAGGCTTAGCGAAATGCTTCAGTTCACCGATGTCTGATATTAGCTTATATAAAGTAAAAGGAGAGTGTGATCATTCAACAGATAAAGAGAGAAGGGGGCGGCTAATCTCTACAGAAGGGGATATTCTTCCATTCCCCAAATACAGGAAAGGAAGGGGTCTAGTTTCTTTTTCAGCAGCGAAGAGTGAAAGTTGCACGTCATTGGATTCCGATGAGGGGGCTTTCCCGGCTCGTGCGTGAGCAGCGGATCATCTCAATTTACATAGGAAATTCTTTGCGTATCCACCCTGAAAGCGAGAGCTCGAGACAGTGGAAAAGGAGAATCAACAAGATAGGATGCTCTTTCCCAACTAAGAAGAGTAGGAAGATTCCAGTTTTGAATCTTTTGTGCTTGACAGTGATCGTTTTTGCCACATTATGGAAGTCATTTAGTGCTTTCTGTTTCAATGGGGCCTCACCCCCTTCTTACTTACTTTCTTTAGAATATCGTGAAATTTGTTCTATTGGTGGGGCCGGAGAAGAATCGGTATAAGGGCTGGGTCCTTAATTAAGTACTCAAGCTGCTGGTTATGATTCACTGCCTTCGTTCCACGAAAGAATCTCGCTACGTGTCTATCTTGGCCACCATGCTCTTACGCTTAGAGCCTGCAGTGACTGCTTGTCCCTCAGATTGGAGATCTCGGGCCGGGTAGACCAATGATCAACCTGGGGCTAATAAGAAGATGGTCCAGCGGGACCAAAAGGTCTTTTTAGTTGGGATGAGAATACACAGGCATATTTGCGGGCAATCAACGAAAGAATTCTCCTGCTGCTACAACAAAAGAAACTTGGCTTCCTTCTAGGGGCGGAATAGCTTCAATCGTCACCCTTCCCTAGCCGCTCTCCCTCTAGCTGCTTTAACTAAAATACCTGGAAATCCCCGATCTACGAAGCTAGGAATTCTCAAATCTCTAGGGATGGAATTTAGATGTTTTAGATGTCTTCAACTCTCCCTTACCCTACTCCTTGACCGGAAATGCTTTCTTTTCCTAAGAGATCTATCCGAGCTCTAGAAGATCTTACCCCAGGTGCTCAAAATGAGTCTATTCAGAGACAGACGGGAATAGAAGATAACGCTTCCGAATCTATTTCTCTTGGAACTCTAGATACCTTTAATCTTAATTAATTTAAGAAAGGGCTTTGCTTTTAAGATAAGAAAGGGCCAGATTTACCTTTGAAAACTAAACCTAAACCTACTCTCTCTCTTTCTTCCGTAGCTGGGCTAACTGCTTTTAGTACCCCTAACAGAATAAGCCTATGAATACGCTTGAAGCTAAGCATTTCATGCTATAGAGTAGGGTAAGCTAAGCATGAAAAGCAAATGAAGAATGTAACTCCTTCTTCCAGTTGCTCATAAAGCCTTGCTGTGGTGCTAGAGAATCAGTGAATGGGGAATAATGATAGTCGAAGGGAGGTAGCGGCCTAAGCTTCTTAGGCTTGGCACAGGAACTCTTCTCTCAGCCGCAGGAAGGAAGTGATGTGACCCAGAAAAGTGCCCAGAGGAGAGGTAGGATGAATTGAATTAGCTAACGAATCTTCCGTAATGCTTGCAAAGAAATAAGAAGACTTTCTTCTGACCCTTGGCTGACCTCAAATAGTCTCGATTTCCTTCTTGGTGAGGTAGAAGGCCCAGTAGTGGAGGGGAAGTAAGTTTCGAGTGTGTGAGTTCGACCCTCGTAAGATGCCCGTGCATTTCCTATTCCCTAGGACTCCTGTTCGGGATCTAAGACGGAGATTTAGAATCCAGAGATGTTAAGACAGCTTCATCCGTACTTCATGCCTTAACGCTCATTCTCGACCTAAGAGCAAAGAGAAGAGAACTTCCCTCTCTATTCCCAAAAAGGGGAAACTGACCCGGGCAACCTTCAGTAGTTGAATTCCTATTCGGGTATGAGAGTCACCCAAGCAAGGATCACTTCCCTGGTTGCAAAGACCTGACCCAATCCATCCAGCCGATCCTGATGCTGAATGCGCTTACTCAATTCCATCGCTCCCTTCCTTCTCGCTTCTCGTTCGATCCAAGCGGATTCCCCTTTAGGTCTAGGAGTTTTCAGAGAGTGGTTCGAGCTTTACTAACTAATTAGGTAAAGCAAGAAGGTTTCTACTCTTTTCTTTATCGAATAGGGTAACCCCTATAAATTAGGCTTTCGGGGAGCAATCTTTCTAGGGTTCGGGTCCCAATCTCCAAAGCTATTCTACGCGCAGAAGCAGGCTCGCTATGGCCTTTTTAGGCAGCTGTTGAGTCAGATCTTTTACAATACAAGGGGAGTCAGAAAGAGCAATTTATGCTATAGCAGATGCTGCTGTGCCTGCAAGAAGGGAAAGGAATAGGGAAATTAGGCGCTCAAAGAGCAACAAGCAAGAAAGGTTGCACCCACCAGAAGAGAAGGGATAAAGAGGCTCGCTATGGCCTTTTTCCTTGCCTTTTGGGCAGAGTCAAATCTTATCTTATAAGACTTATAGATAGGTGTCAGAAAGAGCGATTTTACTTAGAATAATTTCGCTTAGCTTTATGAGAAGTATAACCGGGGAAAAGGGAGTCAGCTTTAACTTAAAAGAGCGGTAGGCAAGGAAGAGCTTGGACGCGGGCAAGATAAGATGATCAATCGGGTTTGGAAGTACTTTAGCGATCAAAGCAAACACAGGGTTTAGCTATTCTCTTTGGGCTAATCCGAGTGCCTAGTTGTCTACATTAACAGGGGATGATCGGGAATTCTCGGCCTACGGCCTGCTTGGCTTTTGCTATCGGAAAATAAAGAATTAGGGCGAACAAAGCAATTGCTTTCGTTAGCCCTAATAGACACTAATTAACCAATAGCTGAAAACCAAGACTAAGTTTGCTAATGTCGTCTAACTTCCTTCTCTTCTGTCTTAGATAGGCTTGAGGGTTCTACTCAAGAGAGGTCCGTTGCACAAGTGCCGCGCGGGCAAGTTAGCTAGGCATAAGTCCGTGACACCAGGTATCAGAGCGAGGTTGTGCTTGGAGCCATGGCATCCTCAAAGGTTACTGACCCAAGGCCGTCTGACGATCAACCTCAGAAAGAGGTCCAAGTCAGCGGGCATTGGAGACAGGCGTGGGAGAATTGAAGCTCAATGTGGCGGATGGAGAGGAATATCTTAAGGAGCTTGAAGCCAACCAAGAAGGTAAACCCTTCGACGATTGCCTTGGAGGAGGTCAAGGCAGGGATGGCTCGTGTGGAGACATCACTCAAGGAAGAAGTAGAGGGGCTCAAAGCTACTAAGGAGGAGCTGAGAATCAAGGTTGCAATCCTTGCCTTGAGAGGGCTGTGGCCAACGGAGTGTCATGCACTCTCCCAACTCCAAGAGTAAGGATCCCCGAACGCAAGCCATAGAATGTAATGAGGGATGCTAAAGCTTTGGAGAACTTTTTTTGGCAGATGGAGCAAGACTTCAAGGCTTCCAAGATGGAGGATGAGGAAGAAAAGGTCAAGACGGCTATCTCATACTTCATCGATGATGAAAACTGAATAGGTAAGAAAATCATCCCTTTCTTTCTTACAAAGAAGGGATGCCACTAGTTCAGGACATTTCTTTGATTAGACATGTGACACCTAATGCTTTGAGTTTGCTTCCTCGCTTTCTTTCTTAGACCATTCCGTACCTTAAACTTCCACCAGCCGTCAATCAAAGGAAGATGAGTCCCGGCTATGACAGTCCTTCCTTGGCTAAGAAAAAATGCCCTTTGGTACACCCCTTCTTCTCCTTTCCTTAATCCCTGGGGAGAACTAAACTGGCTTTGCAGCTTGGTTGATGCCATATCGGGGATTCTAAGGTAATCCAGAATCTATGTCGTCAGGATTCAAGAAGAAGGTCAGGCTCTTTTGGCTACAACAACATCACTGGATGAGCCTGCGTAGTATTAGGTAGTTGGAAAGGTAAAGGCTGACCGAGCAAATGATGATGCTCAGCTGGTCTTTTCGGTGCAGGAGTGGGTTTAGTGTGGTTAAGCTGGGACACCAAGAATGGCTTAGTCTTTTCTTTCATCAGCTGTGATTTTCCGTCTTAAAAGAAGATAAGCTCTTGTTCAACGTTCTCCTTTTGGTGGATTTCTTTTTTCCTTTTCCCTTGATCCTAGCAATGAAGAAAAAGAAGAAGAAGGGCTAAGAAGAGACTTTTGATTTCAGGAATTCCATTCAAGTGAGAAGAGCAGGTAAAGTGAAATCCACCGGGGGATTCTCCCCCATCGCATAGGCTTTAAGCTATCTTTCCTTCGTTTTCGGGGGTGGTTCCAGGGCGGACGACTTCGCAAATTGTCTGATTGAATCTGCCCGCATGATCAATTTTCATATTTTTAGTCTATAACCAGCTTAAGCTAAAGCAACTTGTTCCCAATCTCCTTGCTACTCTCGTGATAGGTTCCCTTTACCCCGAGCTGTTCTAGAAGCTTTCGGAGAAGAGTCACTCTAAGAGTAATCGGAGTGATCTTTTCCTCTTTCTCGTTCAAAATCTCTCTGACAAACTACTGAAGATAACCCTTCTCATTGCCTAATAGGATCTCACGATTCTATTAGCAGAGATTGCCTCTTTTCTTTTTTAGATACCGTTGAGCTAGATGCCAGTTTTTGTGAAATAAGCAGAAGAATTTCTATCTCGCAATGCTGGCGCTTAGTGACTAACGAAGATTCTTTGCTAGCACGAGTTCTCAAAGCGAGGTCTTACCCTAGAACATCTTTTTGCAGGCACCCATTGGACACAACCCTAGCTATACCTGGAGGAGCATCTGTAAGGCACGAGAGGTTCTTCAAAAAGGTCTCTTTTGGCGCATAGGGAACGGTAACTCGGTTCTGATATGGAGGGATGGATGGCTTCCCAATCAAAATGGCTTTCTTTCGGGTATGGTCTCCTCCGAAGATCCTGGACTCGAAAGCGACTGTGAGCAGCTTAATGAATCCGGATGGCTATGGCAGGAATGTTGCTCTTATTGACCAGATTCTTCTTCCCTTTGAAGCATCACAAGTGAAGCAAATCTACCTTAGTCCAAGGAAGCCGCCTGACAGATTGGTGTGGAAGTTCTCACGTAATGGTTCGTATACAGTCCGGAGTGCATACCACTGACTTATGAACCAATCGGATCCCAACTCATCAGGAGGTTCTTCTCATGAGGAGTGTGACAACATTCATTGGCGTGGTGTTTGGTCCTTATCTATTCCTCCAAAAGTCAAGCACTTCGTTTGGAGAGCTTTGAAAAATAGCCTACCAACTAGGGCTAACCTTCTGAGGCGCGGAGTAGCTGTGGACTCAACCTGTGGTCAGTGTGATGCAGCTACTGAGTCTCTTGATCATTGTCTCCTAGAGTGCACTCGTGCTAGAAGCTTCTGGTTTGGGAGCAGCTTAGGGCTTCGGTGGAGTAATGATTGATAGTACTTTTTCGGTCTTCTAGTTTCGCAGCCCTTATCTAATAAAGCGAATAAGGACCATCTAAGGCAGGTTGATGTCCCCTAGTACTTTGACTTGGGAAAGAGTTTCATCTTTCCCGCAGCGCTAATCGCTAATAGAGAGTCATCTTTCCCACAGCGCTAATCCCGACTTCGATCCGAGAAAGCAACCTGGCCTATGGCCCAAGCGTATTAAGGAGGTAATCGTTTGGCACACGCCCCACAGCTCAAAGGGAGTTTCCATCGGTTCTCTAAAAGCTAAAAGAGAACCAATAGGAATTCCCAACCCAACACAAAGCTAGCGCCCTCGGGCTGTCAGTATCGGAGGTGGGGTAATAGGGTTTAGAGACGGACGAGGTTTGGAACCCAAAGAGAGTTGTGCGAGCCGTAAGTCAAGAAGGGGGATCGGGGCATTGATTCCATGGAAATGGGGGTACCCCCGCTGGTCTGACGTCCTCGCATTGGCCAAAATCTCCGTCTACAAGGCATGTTGGGCTACCCGCGTGGGATCAGTATCATCGGGGTGAGAAACTGGCATTTCGGATATTGAAAACCCTAGTTGTACCCCCCTCCACTAATGAAAATGGGTACCGAATTCGGCATTCCACTCCTCCTTTTCTGAGTCTAAGTAGGGTGTCGAATCTCCTCGCGCAAAAGCCCTTTGGGGAGAGTTAAGCGTTGTTCCCTGATTCCCTGATTTCAAGCCTTTCCCCTGCCCCTGATTCACAACTCATAGCTTATAGCTGTCGACGCTCAATTCTTCTAGCTAAAATCCACGTTTGGTACCCCTCCCTTCTGAGTCAACAACGACCGAAAAAGGCGTTCTCGCGCGAGTTTGTTTACAGACTTGGGGAAATCTTTCTTTCCAATCTATGTTTCCACCTTTCCTGAACTCTTTGGATCTATATCTGATCGAGCACTTTTTCCAGAGATCGAGAAAAAGCTTCTAAACCAGAGTTTAGGGTAGCGAGAAGGTAAGAAGAAATAGTGGGAATATTCCCATGATATAGTCGCTCGACCTCTTACATCAAGTTAGCTCTTATCTTTTACTTAACCAAAAGACAGGCTCCCGGGCGAGCTATTTGCTTTTCCCTTTCCTTCTTACCCAGCCTTCGGCTTCCCCTTTCTCTTCTTCTTTCGAATTTCATGTGATAAGCATATAGAAAGTAGCTTTGATTTGGGAAGAAATAAGTGCGAGAACCTAGTCATTCCTACTCCTTTTCTTCTCTTATGCTATTTCATCATTCAATGCCGGATAAGCATTCAATGTCTACAAAGCATGAAATCGGGTATGCTGCCAAATCGGATATTGCACTCTAGTTACCTTACCACTCAACTATATTTGGGCGGGTAGTCCGTTTCTTCTTAGCCTTTGGCTTCTTTACCCATCCCATTAGGTAGGGCTCCGGATGAATGGAAGACCGAACGCACCTAAGGTTGAGTAAGGCACGAAGAGTTTCCATGATGTGGCGATGTTTTCGTTCAGCACGCCCCTTCAAAGAAGTCTCGTTACTTTGTTCATTAGCGAGACGCTCAGAACCACTACTTGATATATTCTTATCTCAATGCTTGGTCGGTTGGCTTACGGCCAGGATGCTTTGGTTTTTGAGTTGGATTTCTTCCATGTCAAAGGCTCAGCTCAGGCAAAGCCCTTAGCATTCAGAGAGATTCCGGGCTATCTTCGATAAGAGCTGGTATAAGAACTTGATTTCAGAGGTCGATCTTTAAGCTAGAAAACCCACTAATAGGCTCCCTATAAGGGAAGAAAGCACTGGGGTGAAGAAAGAGCTGAAATCGATGTATTTTAAACCACATTGACCCAAGAAATTCTACCTATGAAATAGCCTTCGAAGAAGGGAAAGAGCTCAATCGCAAAGGAAGAAAGAGATCGTCTTGGTTTAGAGTTAGATTTGTTCCAGGCAAAGCCTTACTTAAAAGTCACTCCAGAGATGTCGACTCCAGCTCGCTTTTCAAAATCTTGTCCCTTCAGTCAATCTTTAAGCTGTCAAACTTCAGTTTAGTGTCCTTATTATTATTTGGTAATCACCCATTGGGGGTTTTGAAAGTCCTGTTAAAGATGTATAAAGAACCTCTTTTCCAATAGCTTCATAGCCTGCATCTCTTGAGAGCGGGATAGAATTCGCTAGAAAAAAGGCTAGTCCAAGCCCGAAGAAAGGTTTAGCATAAGAGCTGTAGAAGATTAGTATATGTTATCCCAGATATCTCTCTTTCAGCTTCCAAACCTGAGTTTAGGGCGATTCCCTATCAATTGTTCTTCTCGTTATCTTCTTATAGCGGAGATCGGGAATTCTCTTTTTTTTCCACTCTCAATGCTTTTTTTTCAGGATGCTTTGGTTTAGAGTTGGATTTGTTAGCTCTTCATTGTAGAATGCCCTTGTCAGGGAGTGGGGCTTTAGCCCTTTCTCATTACAATAGGAAGTTGGCTCGCCAGTAAAAGAGGACTGGGAAGGAACTCTGGCAGTTATTCTGCCCACGCGCAAGTGCTTCAAGCATCTAAGTAGAAAGCCTAAGATCCTATTCCGGTAGCCGAGAGAAGAGAATGAAAGAGAAGGCGAGCCCAAGAAGAGCGGGCAATTTTCTTTTGTTATAAGTAAAGTAGCCCGTCTGGTCATGGCTTAAACATCAAACGAGAGAGGCTGGATAGGGTAGTTTCGAATGCCGAGTGGAAACTAAAATTCCCTGAAGCTCGTCTTGTGGTTCTGCCTAGAACACATTCGGATCATAGTCCGATTCTCATTGACTCTGCTGATTACATTTCTAATTGCCGTCAGATAGACCCTTTCGCTATCAAGCTGCTTGGCTAAACCATGATCAGTTCAAAAATATCTTCAAGCGAAAAAAGTGGCCATTCCATAACTTCTGCAACCTCAGCTTTAACAGTAGCGGTTAAGGATTGGAATAAGGCAGTTTTCGGTAACATCTTTCATAACAAGCGCCGAACCTTAGCCCGGCTAGAGGGCATCCTGCGGGCCCTTACTCATAAACACTCGGACTTCCTTATTAAATTATAGAAGGACTTCATCACCTACTACAACCAATTACACTGGTGTCCCGATCCCTGATGGGCCAAGGACCTCTGATTGGTTTAGATCTATTCTGCAGCTTCCTCCGGGGCTGCTTTCATTGCTTTCTTCATACATACGAGGTAGTTTCAATCACCCCACTTGGCAATAGGAAATCCTATTCTCGAACTCTAAAATCTTCTTTCAGAGGTCGGCTAGAAAAACCTGCGTTTGGCGGAACTTTTCTAGACTTAGCCGAAGAGAGAGGCTTTTCCCTTTTAAGGGCGGATTGAGATAGAGACAGAGATCTTATTGCTTCTAAAGCACTAATAGGCTACCAATAAGGTAGAGCAAAAGAAGACTTTGAATCGTGAGATTCTTTTAACTGAGACCGGGAATCTTTCAAACTTCACCCGGGGTAGACGGATCTACCAGCTACAACCATGAAGCTGAGGTCATCGTGTTGTACGGTCTTCTTTCAAGTCTTTTTCTAGCCTTATTCTTACACCTCTTAGGATAAGTGAAATGAACCCCCAGATGACTGGGAGGAATGCTTTTCCCGCTTTTTACATGCTACACATGGTTTACCTGTTTAATCAATCCCTGGGATCCCCGGCCCGCTCTTTAGCACACCATAAGATCGGATATATATCAGGGCTTTAGCCCGAGGGAGAAGGGGTCCCAGATCTAGTTGTGATTGCCATTGAGCTTTATCTCATTCGATGGAGGAGTGTTAACTCTGCGAAGATTGGATTCCGTCCCCTGGTCTACAACCCTTATACATTAAAGGGTGCTCTTTCCTAAGTAGTTCAAGTAAAGAGCTCATCGTAGACCAATGGCTAGTTTAGGAAACCGGTAAAGTCACTCTCTTCTCTTGATTCACATTCATGCATATGAAACCGTTGCGACCCGCCGCTGGCACCAAGCTTTCTTAAGGCGCTAAAAGCTGAGGACTATCCTTAACAATGGCGCTAGTTAGTGAAACCCTAAAAGCCAACCTCTGCTTCTCTATTTTGACATTGGTGAGGGCGCGCTCCTGTATTTTTTCTTGGTGTACCTCAGCTTCGCTCCTCTTCAGTATCTGTATATCTGCATCTTCCTCATATGTAGTTTCTATGACTTCAGAAAGAAAGGCCTATTATTGATCCACCATACTTCCCCCCCATATGAGAAAAAGCTATATCGGCTCAAAATTAGGACATATACAAGAAGTCGTGAACTCCAGAAAGGAAGGAACTCAAGCAAAGAGACTATAGAATGGTACTGTGAAAGCCTAGGGCTAATAGAAAGACAGGGAGTCAATGACTAACTGATCCTGAAGCGTGGTTCGTCTTCTTTACTATGTTCCTTTAGATCTCTTCGTCCCAATAGCACGAATGCCAGTAGTTCGCTTTCACCTAAGAGCTATCCTCCTTCGGATCCTCAGATCAGTAAGAGTGCTTACCAGAACAATAAGAATTTTGTATACCAGCTGTTCCAATTATATGTCGGATAGGCGCCCGCCTCCAAGCCAGTGTCCATCTTCATGAAATGACATTGGTAGACGGGTTGGGACCAGCCTTCTATCCCGATGACAGAACACAGGCACAGCTCGCCGCCGAATGCTTTCGGCTAACCCGAAAGAGAAATGAGTTAGCCTATTCGTTATGGGGAATCAATGCTCAGGGCGTGAAAAAAAATAGATAAGGCTACGCTTAGATCTCTATCTATTATTCCAATAGCAATCTAGCCTTCTCAGTTAAATGGGGCTTATTCTCGTTGGGAAGTCAATTCCTTTAAGCATAAGCAAGTCAACTCATTTAACCTTTCCCCTGTGAAAAGAAAAAAAGGCATCACTGCATTTCTGCCCGAGAAGAGCAATGAAAATGGAAAATTTGACTCTCCCCCCGTGATTTTGGGCATCATGCAATTTTCACTCGTAGAGGTCAATTGAAATCTGACATTTTGATTCTCCCCCTGTCTTTTGGGGCATCACTGCCATTTTCACTCATAGTGGAGATCCGGGATTTGACATTTTGAGTCTACCCCGTGTTTTTGGGCATCATTCAAATTCCCCTCATAGACGGAAATTGAAATCGGAAAACGTCGAGTTTAGGGTGCCTATATTCTAAGGTAATCACCAAGAACTCATTCTAATCTCACGATTCTATTAGCAGAGATTGGGATCCAAGGCTTGACCCACGCAATGTGGTTAACGTCGAAGGTTCCCTCTTCTTTCAGTGCTTCAGTTGATCAATTTGCCATTCTTCCATTTCTTACCTTAAGCGTAAAAGATCCGATTTAGCATTTCATGCTTAACTGATTTGAATGCATACCCCACTCTATGGCAGCATATCCGACATGTAATGCATTGCCCGGATCTCCGCTTCGAGAAGAAAGGAGAGCAGCAGCGGTTGGAAAGAGAGCTACGGGAGAGAAGAAAAGGATAGCGGAAAGACCGCCTTCGCTAAGAGATTCGGAAGAGCAGGATCCCATGGAACTAAGATTGTCCCAGGTCTTGAAGAGCCTATGGAAATGCACTCCGATAGTGAGTTCTCCAATGTGTTAAGCATATAGCCCGTCTTCCTCCCTTACAGGTCAATGCACATCGAACCTGTCCATTTCGTGGATCACAAACAGTATGTATCTCAGAGACCAAGGTAGGGCTTTTTCTCTTACGCTGGAACCCTTGATTCTCTTACTTACACTGTCACCCTCTTTTCTATCCTTTCTTATCTTATGCAATTTCTAGAGAGAGAAGGTGCGAAGCAAGCGAAGAGAGAATCATGTTCGTTCGATTTGGCCTAGCGAAGCCTTCCCAGTAAGAAAGAAGACGAAGAAGGACTAAGAGCTGAGCTGGTACTCGAACTCAAGTGAAGCATGAAATGAAGCTTTTAAGCACGCTACTTTAAAGCACGCTATAAGGTCCCATGCTCACTCACATGTAAGTAAAAGCAAAAAACCCGATGATACCGGGGCTATCAGGTAAAAGGAGTCAGGGAAGGTTCGATGTAATTGACTGAACGTGATGATCGGTGAGGAAGCCACTTTTAGCTTACTGCGAATGCTTTCTTTCTATGAAATCCTGTTGCTATGTCTAAAAAAGAGTAAGGGGACAGTCACAGGCCAGCTTACTAAGAAATTTCGACTCCCTCAACTTGGTTAGTGTGCCTGCTTCTTCCGACCTCTATCCAAACAAATCATCGAGGAAAGAAGGTAGGTTTCGGGTAGCACTTCAATGCGAAGCGCACCCTTTTCCTAAACGCCCTTGTGAGACTCTCTTAAAAACTCTAGCTATAGAGGGGGAAAAAGACTATATATAAATGAATTCCATTGATCCGATCTCCGCTACTGGTTCGAAGAAGTTCGTGTAAATAGTATGACACCGCATAGCCCCAAAGCTCGATAAACCGCTTACGCCTCTCCCCTTTTAGTCTGAAGCTCCCTATTGGGTTGGTCGAACATGGCGACTTCTTTCTATCTTACTCTGGGCTGGGCTACTTTCAGAAGTGGGAAACTCCGCAGTTTCAGTAGACTATAAATAGGCATATCCGGCTGTTATAGAATCCCCTGCTATTGAAGATTTTTGCTATGTAGATCACCTGGAGGCCCTTTGGAGATAGGCCTTACGCTGCTAGGCCAGCTGTAGCTATATCTGATCCGTACTCCCTTGCCCGGCCTTCCCTCTGTGTTCGCCCTTATTGGGACACTCAAGGTGCTTTAGAAGGGGATACTGCTCTTGAAGATACCCCGGAACTCCTCATTCAAAGGTCCCGGCCTCAGTCCAAAGAGAAAGCGGAAGAGGTGGCTAGCTATCCCCAAGAGAAAAGAAACGAGAAGACCTCCCCAGAATTCGAATGCTTACTGACCCCCCCCAGGCTCTGAACGAGCTGGTTTGTTAAAGCCAGGCAAACACTTCTATCAGAGTCTTATTCCCCCAGTCTGTCCAATACTCCTTACTGAGACTTTAGCTTCTTAGAACTGGTTTTTCAGCAGAAAGATTGACCTCTGGAACTTCCCTTGAGAAAGGCGGCTCTTAGTCCTCAGAATCTCTCTTTTCTCCCACTCCTCACCCTAAAGGCGCCCGAAACGCTGGGTTATAAGCTAAAGACCAACCTCTTCATGAAACTTCTCCGCTTCAATCTCTAGCCTCATTGGTCTTATCTCTTCATGCCTTTAAAAAATTTACCTGGTTTTTCAACCAGCTCCTAAGGAGCCTGGTTTTTATACCAGCCCAATTACATCGGGCCTGGAGCAAAGCATTCTGAAAGAGAGTGGAAAAAGAGGTAATCTTTCATTCCCAGCTAGAAGAAGATCACGATCAGAACCCTATCGCTATTAGTTTAGTGGCTTTAAAGCATTACCCCAATCTACGCTAATAGAATATCACGTTGTTGTTGTTAGGTCAATTACATCGAGCCTTCTTCGGGTAAGAAACTCTGGTTTTGAAGCTTGAAGATCGATCTCTCGTACGAAATAGAAAGAAAAGGAAGGCGCTAAGCATTCGGATTGGCAATAGAGCACGCTTTCAACCCAAAGAAAGCGAATTCCCAATGTAACTCCTTCTGCCCTTTCAGTCCCAAGGGTGAATGACTGCTTTCTCTAACAGCTCTTCGGTAAGGCGAAAAAAACCTTACTAAGTGTAAAGTAGTTCTTTCCTGCCCGGGCACTTGCACTGGTACCTCCCATCTAAATCTCGTTTGGCTGTTAGCCCGGTGGGACCACGATGGCAAGAAAAAGTGAAAAAGAAGTTCAAGTTTTTTGTACTAGGGGCGCAGAAAGAATTGCTTTAGCAAGAGCTGCTGTAGCTATTGGTTTTGCCGGGGGGACCCTCTTAGGGTTGGTTAAGGGGGAACTTCTGCCAATTCCATGACTTAAGAAAGTCATTCACCATGCGTACTTCCCTCCTTCCTTGTCAGTCCAGTGAACACCGGATCTTTAACAGCGGATTCGCCTACCGAGTGAGAGTGAAATCCCTGTAGTCAAGTGAAAAGATTGGCTTGACCCGCCCGAAAGTGGTTTACATGGTTATGAGGGAAAGCGGTAACTGGTGAGACATAGTAGTAGACCTTACTGGTTGACTGCAAGAAGTTCAGCAGAAACCCTCCTCGTTGAGGAGAAAAGTCTATCGGTGCCTCGCCTAACAAAATCATACTTGAGAGAAAGGAAGCTAAGGGCAGGAGGTGCAGTGAAGACCGTGTCTATTTAATCATTAGCCGCAGGCATCCCAATGCTTAACCACCTCAAGTACTAAGCCCCACTTCTACCTTCGTGCCTAAGGGTAGATAGGATCCGGGAGAATGGCTAGCCAAAAAGGGAAGAGCCATGGCCTTTATTTTCAATTTGAAAGGAAAGAGCCTGCTGCGAACTCCGCCCCCCGGCCTAACGTAAACCCGGGAGGACATATAAGCCACCCAATCTGCAATCCCCCATTAACATTCAATAAGGTTAGTAGGCGTTTGGAGGATCCACATACGTGGTGCCATTAGGTTCCCCTCATATTCATATTTTGAATTCCTCCGGGCCCCGAAAGCACTTCAGAAACTCATTTTCAAAAGCGCGTCTACTAGAATTCGAAGACTGATAAAGATACTAATCGAACTAGGTTCCCTTTTTCTTCCTATCCGAAGGGGCCAAAAGCCTTGTTCAAAAGATGTTAAAATAACTATTTTGTTATTGAAAGCTCTCAGCTCGGCCTCTTCGCTAAGCTGCCGCTAAGCTACTTCTCCGCCCTGTGTTCGATTGATGAGCCAGCCCTCCTGCTCCTGGTGGAATGGTATATTTCTATGAACTACATAGAATTGAGTCGCACTTCCGGCAGAGACTGACTTATGGTATGCAAAGCACGAGAATACAGGTTCTGTCTCCCTCTCAACTCGAACGAAGTAAAAGCGCGAGATCCTTTGCTTGATTAGCATTGGTGGAGCATATATGGAACAACTTCGTTGTTCTGTTCCCTGCATCCGCTAGCAAAGAATGGAATGCAAACTGCCTGTCCCTGTGTCCCTGATAAGTCTTTGTTGACTTACCTTGTAGGCCAGGGGCGGGTTCTTTAGGAGCGCTCCCTTTTTATTTTATAGAATAGAAGTCCTATTCCGCTATACACAAGCGAGAACTCTTTTCGAGGTACTCCAAAATGCGGGAAGAGGTAACCCTTCATAGATCTTTAGCCTTTACACTTATGATAGTCAGGATCTTATACTCTTATACAACATAAACACTTCACCAAATACATGGTCAAGTAAGTTCAAATCAAAGGGAGGTCTTTGAAAAGGTCAGTAGAGATTCCTTCGCCCAGCTTATGCTGTGCTTGTTTTCTATTTCTTGAAGACGAAGAATAAAGGATTTTTGCGCTCTGGATAGGTACTTTCTTGTGAAGTGAAGGACTCTCCGTCGCAGTCGATCGAAACGATTACTACGCCCAGGACAAAAGTGGAGTTCGGTTTGCATCTCCGAATGAGAGCAACTGTCGCTGTCATCTCCCGGAAGAGAAACTGATGCTCATCATGCCAAATGGAACTCCTAGATGGAGCACTTTTTACCAGTAAGTAAGGAAAGGAACTCCCATATCAAAGGCTAGCTGCTAGCTTACATGCCAGATGGGTCCTGCCTTTCTCCCCT
>JANZLH020000027.1:337945-351237 GCA_026770325.2 Erythroxylum fimbriatum | reverse complement strand
TAAGCACTGGGTGTACTGGGTGTTTGGAATACTACACAACAGAACACATATAAATAAAGATTGCTAGTGTTCTATCAACTTTGTGTTCTATCAGGTTGTTAAGTGTTTTAACTATCTTACAACGCCAAGGAACTAGAATATAGCAAAGCCTTTTAAGGCATGGGCAATCTTCTATCCGACTTTTGGAGTAGAGTTAGGCTAAGTTTAATCAAATATAATTATCAAAAAAAAAGTTTAATCAAATATAAAAATTTCAATCAAGCATTGTAGTGTTTGCATGAGAATAAAAAGACAGACTAACAATTTCATATTATTCATATTCCAAATTAGAGTAAATACAAGTAGTAGAAAGTTCTAACTTATATAAAAGATAACTTATATTGTTTTTATATTGTTAGATTCTATGGAAAAGTTGTTTGGTTGTACTTTTAAAGGAGTAAAGAAATTGACCCTTTATGTTCTTTAATACTTTTTATTGTATTTTCGAATATGCATTCTTCCTACCTCTATAAGAGATCAGTTGTGATGTAGGACGAACAAAGGACATGCTGACAATGTGATAAAATATGTATAAATTGTAAAATTTAGAGATTGCTAAAAACTTTTAGTGTCATGGGATATAGGGTTTTAAGGGTGTAATTTATGAAATAAATAATTAATAAAATGATATAATTAGAATTCCTCTTGTGATTTGTATCACACTTAAGATTTGAAAGAGACAAAATTATTGGAATCACAATAACAGATATCTAGAAAATATTTCTGAAGTTTACGAATCTCATTTTATAATATATCATTTTGCCTAACTTGACGAGAGTTGTTCGCTAGTTGTCTCTCAACGACACCCTAACTTTAGGTTCACATTCTTCAAGATCTTGCGCCTCTACAATTTTTTGGAGAAAATATAATGAATTAGGCCTTAAAGGCAATCAAGAGTTATATACAAGCTACAAACAGTTAGAAATAAGCTACACAGAGCATTACTAACTTGTTAAGACTTAGCTATAACAAGACTAAACCACCACCTCTCAGGGCAAGTATAAGGTGAGCACCGAGCCAGCCCAAAATTGTAGTCACGGGCTGTCTTATTATTTATATGCTGCTTCCCAGCATGTTTTAACCTTTGGTGCACATGGGAGCTTCTTCAACCCTCCCCTTGATCCGATTAATGGTATTAGTCGACTCAATGTCAATTCAATTGCCTTACCAGTGAGAGTCTTCATGTTAATTTTAATTTAGAGATGGATCTATAATGAAAGTATATGGCTTCTTCCCCACATAAACATCAAGAACACAAGTAATCACAAGCATTAACTTGTCATTATTTATGAATTTTATTTGTATATCCACCAACTAAAAAGGTATCACACAACCCTTGACATATTAAGACTACAAATACAGCTCCACTTTTAATGCTAATTGATAAGCATTTATAAGAATGTAAATCCTTTGCACTCTAAGTTCTTTCCAAATTTCTGCTGGTAAACTATTCAATGAGATATGAGTTATCTTTAAGACTCCATTCCATCACATTGAGTGGAACGGTCATCAAACTTCCTCCTATACTGTGTAATAGTCATAGCTCAATTGCGAAACATATTAAGTTGATCTTGAAGGTCATCTTGGTAATATTAAGGCAGTTATTTAGCCCTTAGCTTTAGCTTCATCTCTTCCCAATCAATAGTTAGTGGCTGTCCTGTTTTATGCAATCTATCATCCACTATTCTCCACCAAATTTTTGCATATTCAATAAGTTTTATCTCTGCAAGTCAAACCTTTCAATCGTCCAACATTTGAAACAATCAAAATAATCATCCCTGCCCACCATCCAATCTAAACATAGATGCGGATCCATCTTTCCTATCAAATACTTCAATAAGTGCTTTCTTAGTTATGTCACCAACCATGTTAGGTCGTTTAATTCCTTTTTATCTCAGGTTCTGCGTAAGTATGCAACAGTCTGTGTCTGAGAAGATGTGAATATATCAGTTTGTAAGTGAAGTTGGTCTTAAAGCTTCAATACTAGTACAGTTGTGGTGTAATAATCAAGTTACTCTTTATATAGCTTCTAATCATATGTTTTATGAACAAACTAATACATTGAAATTGATTGTCATTTCGTTCATGAAAAGGTGCAACAAATCTTGTTCTCCACAAGACACGTAAAAAGTAGATAGGATTGTTAGTTTTGACCGGGCCATGCATGGCACAAAGTCAACAGGACAGGTCTAGGTTGACCAAGTTTCGAGTTGGATTCAAGTCTAGGCTGCCGACCCAGCCAATCCTGAAATGTCTGATCCAAAATGCCAAAATGTCATTTTGGTTAGTTATACCAAAACGACATCATTTCTGTAGTAGTTTTCGATTCGGCCTATTGTCATAAAACTGAAAAACAAGTGGGAAATATTTTCACAAAGCCTATAAATGGGGCTCGAGTCAATTATATTTATAACAAGCTGGGCCTGATTATATATGTGCTCTAGCTTGGGGGAAGAGTTGCAAAATGCATATATTAAATAAGCTTAATTATAGGGATCCTAATTAGTATACCTTCAATTTGCATATATATATATATATATATATGTATGTATGTATGTATCATTACTTATAAATAATTCATCTAATTTTTTTTTTCTTGCTTGATTTTGTATGTAGAAGAATTCTTCTAGAAAAGAAGCTTTACACTTTAAAAGATCTGTTCAGTTTCATTTCTTAAAGGTTGAAAACAAACCCTAAACTAGCAAAGACAAATTAAAATAGAAATACTTAATTTCTAATAAGGAAATTGAACTAATTATATTTTGCATCAAATTGCATCATGAACAAGAAGTTGCAAGTTGCATTCTGTGCATCTTTTCTTGTCACCTTCTATTAAGTCTTGACAAGTTCACCAGACATAATTCTTACTTTCAGATTCCTGTCTTGTGAAAATTGTGTATAGGTTGGTGGCCTTGGTGATGTGGTTACCAGTCTTTCCCGTGCTGTGCAAGACCTTAATCACAGTGTGGACATCATCCTTCCCAAGTATGACTGTTTGAACCATAGCCATGTAAGCATGACTTCTCTCCAGATTATTCAGCTTAATCTTTATGCTATTGTCATTAATTTTGCACATAATTGTTATCGTTAAAAAGTAAGTTTTATCTAATAGAAGCTGCCAACTACAACACTTTGTGATTAAAATCTTTTACGGCTGTTTGAGATGAAAAGTGTTTAGGTTGTTCACTTGCCGCTTCACACTATTTTTTCCATATACAATACCACATGCTTGCTCGGGTATGGTTGTGTTTCTGAAGAAATATTCATATCATGCAATTTGTTGTTTCACGAGCATCATGGATGCTAAAAAATTATGGTGTTATTGTCAAGATGGAGTTTTTGAATATTCTCTGAAAGCATCGTATATTGAATACCACTCTTAACTGTAACATGATTTGGCTTAGGTAAAGGATATGCAGTTCCAGAGAAGCTATTCATGGGGTGGGACTGAAATTAAAGTATGGTCTGGGAAGGTGGAAGGCCTTTCTGTCTACTTTTTGGAGCCTCAGAATGGGTAAATTCTTTGTTTAGATGCAGTGTGAAAAGTTATGTGGTACTATGAATTTATGTTTATCTGCTTCCATTTATGAGATAAATTTGCTGTCATTTTCTGTTGATTCTCTGTCTCTTTCACTCTCTGTTCTTATGGACTTGCATTCTATACTAAGCTTAATTCTCTCTGGTAGCGATTTAGTGACTTTAGGGCCTGTACTGGAACTTGTCCGCTCTATTGGGGATGCTAATGTTGAAAAAGATCAAAACACTTGACAATTGCTTGGTATTTGTATTCATCTTCTTCAAGATAAAGTCACATCGTTTCTTTAAGGCATTGCATTATCCAATTCAATGTATTGGTAATGAAATTGAAAGGACCAAGAGCTATGGCATTGAACAGTAGAATCATGGATTTTCTGCATTGCGATATCGTTGTTATGGATCCATTATTTTACTCTATGTAATTTCTTTCCGACTCTAAACGTGCTGAAGAAATTATCAGCATCATTCCTTCTTCCGATTTTTAAATTTTTATAATATCTTATTTGTGTGACAAAAAAAAACTCATTTTGGCTTGAGCTCAATCTCTTGCTTCAATTTTTACAACTAACACACTTTTTAAAATAACAATTTCAACTATTTTGGCTAAGAACCTACTCATGTCATCTAGTTAATGAAAAGAAAGCTCACAGATAACCTCCTATTCTATGTGTATGTCTGCCCCTGTGCTCTGCATCATTGTTATATCCCACCAATTTTAGTTAGTGCAAATGGCAAGTCTGAGGGATCTCCTACTGCATTTCGTTTTGCAGAATGTTTTGGAAAAGATGCATATACGGATGCCAAAATGATGGGGAGAGGTTTGGTTTCTTCTGCCATGCAGCCCTTGAGTTTTTACTCCAGAGTGGATTTCACCCGGTAAAGTTCCACTAGCCACTGGTAAATAAGATTGATTTGTCATATGATATTCACTGGCATTTCAATGATGAAAGAAATATCGGAAGGCAATAATTGTTGTAGCAATATAGGGTCATAGTAACTCAATATTTTAATTTTTTCATCAAAGTTTCTTGGCAAGTCATTGCTTTAGGAATGCTGCATTTTTCTCTTCTTTAAGATAACTACTAATGCCATGGCAATATCTACCATAATATCTTAAGGCAAATAAGTAATTTAGGCATATAGAACATGTAAGAAATCAGGGAAGGAGAAGCAAGAATTGCTGGTTAGGAAGCTCTAGTAACTTAGTCTACAAATAGGTCAGTATTCACTATTTTCTGTCTAAACCTGCAAATTAGAATTTTAAATTGATTGTTCTTGATCTATGCTAATGGCTGCCTCATAATTGCAGGATATCATTCATTGCCATGATTGGTCTAGTGCACCAGTTACATGGTTATTTAAGGATCATTATATGCACTATGGTCTTAGTAAAGCTCGAGTGGTCTTCACTATTCATAACCTTGAATTTGGGGCAAGCAATATTGGAAAAGCTATGGCATACGCTGACAAGGCTACAACTGTGAGTTAATGCATCATATTTGTTTTCACTTTTCAATCAAATTGCGTAGAGAAAAATAATAAATGCAAGGAACTTGAATTTGCTTATGATACATAAGAGGGTTTGCAAAACCATTGTCCTGTGTTTTCATCTTTTATCTCTAATATATATCTTAAGATGGGGTATTTGTGAGATATGATCACTTTTCTCTTTCCTATTTTATGCTGTTGAATTTACAGGTCTCCCCCACATATTCAAGGGAGGTTGCTGGAAATCCTGTAGTTGCTCCTTATCTCCACAACTTCCATGGCATACTTAACGGAATAGATCCTGATATATGGGATCCGTATAATGACAATTTCCTTCCTGTAAGTATCTGATATTTTCTGGCATGACTAAGTTTCTTGTTTTTCATTGTTACTTATTGTTCCTTCCATGCTTTTTAGTTGATGAATTGCCATTTTTGACTTAGTTACAGTGTTGTCATCTTAAAGAAATATTGTTCCTTCCATGCTTTTTAGTTGATGAATTACCATTTTCGACTTAGTTATGATGGTGACATCTTAAAGAAATATCACATTTTCAAAAAATGTCTCAACTTCATAATCATGCATGGTAGCGTGGTACTGATTGCCTTCCTAGCTTTATCAACCGTATTTAGAATTTTATTCTCCATTCAGAGCTATAGGCCTTCCCAAATCTACCCTTATTATTTATGTTTAAAATATGAATATATACAACTAAATGCATCCCTTTTTCCCTTTGTCTATTGTAATATTTGCCACAAAGATCACATCTGGAGATTCTTCAGTTTACATGGTGCACTTGTGGTTATTTGATTTGTTGCATGTTATCCAGGTACCTTATACATATGAGAATATTGTTGAAGGCAAAAGAGCTGCAAAGGAGGCATTACAGCGAAGGCTTGGTTTAAAGCTGGCTGATATGCCCTTATTAGGAATCATTACTCGGTTGACGCATCAGAAGGGAATTCATCTCATTAAGCATGCTATTTCGCGCACTTTAGATCGTAACGGACAGGTTATATTTCTCTTCTGTATTTACCACTTTTGGTATGCTCTCATGGTTATCTATTTATTGACATGTAGAACATCAAAGTCATTTAAATCTTATATCTGTCAGCCCTTCCCAAATTTGGCCAAGTGCATGACCACATTGTGGTTTCTGTGAAAATATTGATTCATCTAACAATACTTTTTGCTTTTAGTTAATATTATTAACTTCATGGTCATGTATCACATAAAAGGAGTCCAGAATGAGGCAAGTCTCATATCTTTGTAAACGAATCTGAACCTTTTTATAGGGCAGTTCATCCTTCAGCTACTTTTGAGTTTCAATAACCATGGTTTCTTAGTCTTAAAGTTTCATCACAGCATGTGAGGGCAAAGCATCTAACCGCTTATTTAGCAGCTGATAATATACTTTGTCATAGCCCATTCCTTCTACTACTTTTATCTTTCTAAATTTGTTTATAGATGTAATGTCTTCACAATTAAGCCTTGGAAATTATTATACAAAAAGGAAAGTCCACAACTAGAGCCAAAGTTCATGGTTTTTCTTGTCATATCTAATTTGATTAATTAATTTGCAGGTTGTATTACTGGGTTCAGCTCCAGATCCACGTATTCAAAATGATTTTGTGAATTTGTCCAACCAACTGCATTCGTGTCATTGGGATCGTGCTCGCCTCTGTTTGACATATGATGAGCCACTTTCACACTTGGTATGTTCCCAAGAAATATTAAAATTGAAATTCTGGTCTGTTGATACTACCTTTTGCTCTTGTCATTTGACCTAGCTGATGTTGAACTCTCTCACTCTCTTTTGCCTCCTCTCCCTCTTCTATTTTCCTTTTTTTTTCCTGTAGATATATGCCGGTGCTGATTTCATTCTAGTCCCCTCAATTTTTGAGCCTTGTGGTCTGACCCAACTCACAGCTATGAGATATGGTTCGATACCTGTGGTTCGAAAAACTGGAGGTGTGTTTGCGTAGTGCTGCTAATCTACCCTTACCACGTCACATTCTATTAACATTTGCAGTATTCTTTGCAGTATATTCATTGACTTTGACAGCTTGCTTGGAGTTTCTATTATTTTTTAAACCGTAAATTGTCTTTTACATCGCTTCTGTTATTCCAGATTACAAACTTGATGCTTATATCAGACATGTATTTCATTTTCCCTATGCATAGTTCTTGATTGTTACTTCAAAATTTTGGGATATTCCATGTTATTCTAGTCAAAGAACTTAATGTACATATTCTTTAAAAGAGAACTAAAACTTTATATGTCAATCTGCTAGTATAGAACCATAAAAATATTTGAGGCGTTGCATTATTATGCTGTGTGTCTTATACGGGAATGTTTACTTGATATAAGAAAATTTCTTAGATCTTTGTTATTCTTACTCAAATGTAGCATGTGTTGCATCCACCTGACCAAAATTAGCATCTGATTCATCTTGCTCTTCACTAGTCTAAGGCTGCAAGTATATTTGGGTACCTTTTTGGTCAGTAGCTATCGCTAGTGAACATTTGAATGTTCATTTTCATGCTACTCTTCTGTAGGCCTTTATGACACTGTGTTTGATGTTGACCACGATAAAGAGAGAGCAGAAGCACAAGGGCTTGAGCCAAATGGGTTTAGCTTTGATGGTGCTGATGCTGCTGGTGTTGATTATGCTCTAAACAGGTAAGTCAACTCTTAATAGTTTAAGCAGGTTAATGCATGAGGTTTCAGGTTTTTTCACGTCCAATCTTCCCCACCCATCTCCAAGAAGAAATGAAAAAGCCCCATCAACTACCTTGACTAGTAATTGAGGACTGGTAACAAGTTGGTTCTACTTGTTAGGGACATTTTCTTTTTATCATAATTTTCTATGCAATAACTTCATATATGTTTGAGGAAGGATAAGAAATATCAATTCTTGCATGTACCTGCTTCCTCTGAAACCTAAGGCATAGTACTTACTCTAAGTCCACATAAGGTGGGACTTCCTAGTTCTTCGATGACCTGCATGACCTTATGTCCACATCTTTTTGTCTTTGGTGTTACACTCAACAGTCATTTCCATTAAAAATTTCAGGGCACTTACTACTTGGTATGAAGCTCGAGATTGGTTTCACTCATTGTGTCGAAGAGTAATGCAGCAGGACTGGTCTTGGAACAGGCCTGCTCTTGATTATGTGGAGCTTTACCATGCAGCACGCAAGTGAAATAAAGGAAGCCGGTTAGGATCAGAGAGCAATACGATACGCAGTTCAATCCCATACCACGCCTTGTACAGTTTTTGTAGTACTTTATTGTATACCCTTGTTCAGTCTATAGCTCAATTCCTTGCACCTAAACTGCCTCCCCACAAATATTAGGTGACATCAATGTTATATTCCAGTTTTGTGCAGCATAATGAACAGGCTACGTCCCCGATTGTTTGTTGTATCATTTGATCTGTAATCGAAGAAATAAAGAATGGGAAAGGCTGAAAAGAAATGTAATAGTGGTTGTGATGGAGCCGCATTTGTTTCAGCATTGATAATTGTCATCCTACCACATGACCAGATTATAAGTTCCCATGCCTTGTTTGTATGGCATCACCAGTCCCGTGTCTTTCTTGTGTGTATGGAGATGCAAGTCACCGATGGCTACAAACAATTCTTTGCAAGTTTGTAGTTGAAACACGAGAGGCTTCATCTTTTTGTTGGCAATGAAGCGTCCAAAACTCAAGGAAAATGATAGTATTGTGACTTACGAGTCTAGGTCTATGGCGTGATAGTATATTTTACTTTTTCACTGAAAATTAAAAGGAGGATCGAATATACTTTTCGTATTAATGTTCATTCTTTGTTAGGGTTTCTGTTGAGTTTATTCCTGTCCAGTCAACTTCCCTTTCTTAGAATGTCATGAATTCATCTAATTCATGTATCTGACATTTTGGTTCAAGATTTTGCAAGTGTTTCTTATGAACATGACCCTAATTTCACATGCCATGATCCGTTTTAATCTTCCTAAATTGCTGATGTATGCACTTGTAAGAGAACATATGACTTGTAGAATTATTGACTTGGTGTCGTCAAGACCAAACTTTGCAAATATCATATTAAATTAAAAGAACAAATTGAAATTTTTATTGATACATAATGAAATTCTTTACTTCTTTAAATTACAAAATGTCATGCCAAATATAAATATAAGTTGGCTTATTTATCATTATGCTTTTTGTAATTGTGTTTTTTACTTTGTCACTTCCTTTATATACCCTTTTTCATTTTTACCAAAATATAACACCTTTTGTTACAGGACATTCAATTTAGCTAATTTATTTTTTAAAATTAATATACATATTTAAGTACTTTACATCATAGCTTAATTAGATCAATACTAAATACTTAACTATAAAAAGCAATAATGTAAAAACGGATCGGACCGGTTGGTTCGACCGGGTTAAGTACGGACTGAATTGATTTTCAGTTCAGTTTTTACTTTAAACTATTATGAATGAAAACCAACTGGTTTATTGATTCTCATCTTTCTATTTTGATCTAACTCTAGCTTTGAACTGAACTTATCTTTCATTGATTTGCCTATTTTGAGCTTTTGTTCCAGTTTTTAGTGTCAAACTCAACTGCACTCTTGCTCAATCTTTGGTTCAAAATTAGTTTTCACTACAATATGTTAGTGTCAGTCACACAAATCTCTCATCTTTCTAACTACACTCTTGGTTCAAAATTAGTTTTCACTACAATATGTTAGATTTCTCAAGTGTCAGTCACACAAATCTCTCATCTTTCTATTTTCTACACTTGAGAAATCCAACATATTGTAATGAAAACTAATTTTGAAACAAGAGTGTAGTTGAGTTTGACACTAAAGACCGGAACAAAAGCTCAAAATAGGCAAATCAATGAAAGATGAGTTCAGTTCAAAGCCAGAGCAGAGCTCTGATTAATTAAATGTTAAAATATCTGGAAGCAAAACAATAGAAAGATGCTAGAGTAGCAACTACAGGAGAAGAAAAGGAAAGGAAGTTTGAGTGGTTATCAGACATGTGATTTTTTTTTTGGTAAATAACAAAGCTAATAATTAGCTAGAGTTAATAATAGAATTAATGTGCCGAGTGCGACTAACACTCATGCGATCATCATTGAGAGTTTCTCTTGGAAAAAGTTGATGGGACATATAAGGTCGGCTAAAAACATTACATCATGGAGGTGGGTAATAGAATAGTCTTCCTCTTTTTATCCCTTTCTTATATTTTATTTAATTTTTATAAATATTTGTCTTCTATAAATTTCTTGAGTAAATTTTTTTCTTTTTAATTAAAAGATCCTTCCTCGTATATTTTAATTACAAAATAATTTCAATTACACGCTATATAAACAATAATAGACTAATAAAATATAACTAAAATGATAATTTAATTTAATTCTTAAATTTGACTTGAATTAATTTAATTTAATTCAATAATCATTTTAAATAACTATAATAAATTATTAATTTGTTTCATCTAAATTTAAAAATTGAGTTAAATCATCATATAAATAACATTTGATTAGTTTATATATAATATTTATGTCACATGTATTTTAACATTATTTTTTAACAGAAATCTAGAAGAGGGGATTGTTCTAAAATATAAAAATTATTCTAATGCAATTGAAGAAGTTGATGCAAATACTTTGGATGAAAACTTACTGTACTAGTCTTAGATGACGTTGGAGAATTTAGAACTTTTAAAGATAATGGGACACAACTTTCTTCATAAATGCAATTTTCATTTTTTTGTTATTTTAAGTGTTATATTAGACTCAGATTTAGTTTGAATTATTAGAGTGATTTATTATTAGTTCATTATATAATAATAGACATTGATGCGTATTTTAATTTCAATAAAATATTTTATTTTTACTTTCTCTTATATTTTTACTTCTTATTTATTATATATCAATTTTATAACTGTTTAATACCGTTTGACCATTTAAATCTTAAATATTTCCTTTTACCAGTTCGTTTTTTAAACATTGATAAAAGTACAATTATTTATTATTTCAATTCTTATTATTCTTTATTATTAAATTTTTATTCAAATAAAAAATCTTAAATTTTTATTTATTATTTCAATTCTTATTACTTAATTTTGTAATTATATCTCGAACTTTAAAAAGTGACAATTAAATACTTAACTTTCAATTATTTTCAATTCTAGCCCAATGTTAATGTCTTCATTAACATTACTGACATGGCTTGTCTTGTGTTCCAAAAACCTTAAACATTTATACATATCAAAGTTAATTAAACTAACTAATTAAATTTAACTAAAATACGATTTAGGGATTTCAACATTTGGCAGCGAGTTTGATTTAGAGATTTCAATCCCAAAATGACGTAGTTTAGTAAAACTTATTAGTTAGTTTATTTTAAGTTTGACATGTATAAATGTTTAGGATTCTAGAATACGTGACAAGCCACGTTAGCAACATTAATGAAAAATTAATATTGGGCTAGAATTGGAAAAATTGAGAGTTTGAGTATTTAATTACCATTTTATAAAGTTCAGGCTATAATTACAAAATTGAGTAAAGTATATATTTTTTTGTAATTAACCCTTTAAAATATATAATTATAAATAGTACAAATAGTTAGTTATAATATTCTTAAGTTTTAACCAATCTTTTAAAAATTGGACCAAACATTAAACCAGTTAAAGAAAATGTTTAAGATTTAAAGGTTCAACTGTTATATAATAAATAAGAAATAAAATTTTTTGATTAATCAACTTTTCAGGTAATTTCAATTTATTTTAATAAATAATAACTTTTATTATTAAAAATGAATCAATTTATTAAACAATCAGTTAATTTTTTTAAATTAATTCATTTTTATTTAACAATCTTTTTAATTAAATTTTAATGAATAAAAATAGTCTCTTTTAATCATATTTTAAAATTTTCAATTTTGTTCAATCTTTGATCGATTTTATAATGGTCTAATACTAATTGATCCTTTTAAAACTTCGGTTCAGTTTTTAAATCATTAAAAAAACAAGTTTTGAAGATTTTCATTGCAAAACATTAAGACAGGAAAAAAATGAAAGGTTCATTGAAATAGAACTAAAACATCTCTGTCTCTGTCCATCCCAACCTTATTCTTGTAAATTGGTCTATTCAGTTCACTTGTAGACAATTGTTATCAATTATCATCTATCTCTCTACATCTTGATTTTTTTCCATTTTACTATTTTTTTCCCTTTTGCTTCGTCTTTCTACTCTTCCCTCTCAATCTCTCCCATTATCATATGCATTGACCTATATTAAGATCTCATCCTTTGTCTTAAGGATGCTAATATTATGTTGTTCTCACTTCTTTTTGAGTTGTGCACACTTATAATGACGCATGACGCATATCTATCACCTTCACCGCTGTCTTTAGTTGCTGATACGCACGTGCTTTGCTTCATTGTATGATTACTCCCAACCCAGATGATTCCTTGTATGATTGAAAGTTGGTTTGTTTTGATTTTGAGGGGTTGAGCCAGCATATTTCCACAACACTTGCATTGTTACCCCCAGAATTTTTTATATATATAATTAATTAAGCATGCTTAGATTAATTGGGTAAATTAATGAAGCATGATAGTATAAAATGAAAATTAAATGACATGAGTTAGTTAATATGAATTAATGAATTTAAATGTGTTAGGTGTAATTTAATGTGTTAGTTGGGCTTTGGGCCCAAATGAAATAAATAAAAGGAGAGAAGATAGAGTGGGCTTAAGTTGTAAGAAGGATGAAAAGAAGAAGAAGGCAATTGGACTTTGGGCCTTTGGGCTTAAGTAAAAATGAGAAGAGTATAAAAAGAAGAAGAGAAGAAGGAGTTTGTATCTTGCTTTTAGAGAGAAGAACCGAAAATAGAGAGAGGGAAGAGGGAAAGAAAAATTTCGTGGGAGAGGAGGAGAAAAGAGAAAAGTTGGTTCTAGGGTTGGAGTTTCCAAGAGATTTAAGAGGTTTTGGGAGAAAGTTCAAGAAGGAAAAAGGTGGGAAATGGTCTAAGCTTTCCCTTGAACCAAGAAACCCATTGTAAAGTTGAAGTTTTAAGGTAAGTCTTGGTTTTAGTGTTGAGCATTTGGTTGGGTTTTTGGTTAGAAAGACTAGAAATGATATGGGTATAGTGATTCCTAAGTTGATTTCATGAAAGAAGTTATATGGTTTTTCAATTTGAGTTGAGCTTGATTTGGGTTTTG
>JANZLH020000027.1:326671-337845 GCA_026770325.2 Erythroxylum fimbriatum | reverse complement strand
AAACATCTCTGTCTCTGTCCATCCCAACCTTATTCTTGTAAATTGGTCTATTCAGTTCACTTGTAGACAATTGTTATGAATTATCATCTATCTCTCTACATCTTGATTTTTTTTTCCATTTTACTATTTTTGCCCTTTTGCTTCATCTTTCTACTCTTCCCTCTCAATCTCTCCCATTATCATATGCATTGACCTATATTAGGATCTCATCCTTTGTTTTAAGGATGCTAATATTATGTTGTTCTCACTTCTTTTTGAGTTGTGCACACCTATAATGACGCATGACGCATATCTATCACCTTCACCGCTGTCTTTAGTTGCTGATACGTACGTGCTTTGCTTCATTGTATGATTACTCCCAACCTAGATGATTCCCTGTATGATTGAAAGTTGGTTTGCTTTGATTTTGAGGGGTTGAGCCAGCATGTTTCCACAACACTTGCATGATCGTGAACCCTATTAAGGGAAGTACCAATTGCTACCTTTCTCATTCTTTTTTGTGCTTTTGTTTATATTTTGTTTATTTATGCTTATTGTGTACATTGGGGACAATGTAGAGTTTTAAGTTCAGGGAAAAAATTTCAAGTTTCTTAAGCCTATTGTAAATCTTTTCTTATTAATTCTTATTAACTAACATACCAATTTAGTTAAAATCTGTCAAAACTACTTGATATTATTTTTTAATATTGCATTGAATTAGTATGCAAAAGGATGAAAGTTATAATAAATATACTTTTATAAGTGATATTTTTAGTAATCATTAAGATAATTAATTTAAAAGAAATTTCCATATTACTTACACGCATGAAGCATTTTTATGAGCTTTTGAGTCTAAGAGCAAATACATCCCTATTTTAAGTTCTTTGATTCTTTAATGTTTGTTATCATATATAATTGGATGATTTTAGAACTTGTTTTTATTATCCATATTAAGAACACATTTTTAAATTAGATGCATCAAAATGATAAATGCATTTAGATTTTACCTTTGTTTTAGTGTATTTTCTTCATTGTTATCTTACCATATTTTATCCCTTAGGAGTAACCAATTTTAAGACTTAGCCTTTTCATTGATTATCACCATATTAATAACCTTTACCTTATTTTTCTTGAAAGCCTTTTCATTATTTTTAAACCCTAAAGGATTTACATTTATTTGATTGTTTGAACTTAGATTATATTGAAGAATTTTAAATAGTTCCAATATTTCTTTGATTGTTGGTACATGATGAATGTTAAAAAAAATAAAAAGAGTAGTGTTAAAGTTATTGTACCAATAGAATTATGATGTGAAGGACCTATGTTATGAAAAACTAAGTTTCATGTAATTTTGTTTATGTAAATTTCCTTTAATATTATCACCCCGTTTATCCCTATCATACCTTTAACTAAGTCTCATTAAAACCTTCTTTTGATTTTTGTTTCTAGTTTACTTATAAGGGATGGAGACATGATTTAGAATTTATGACTTTATGAGATTTTGTGTGATTTTATGATTAATTATGGTTTAATAGTTGAAGATTGTCCTTACCCATTGATTTATATATTCAATTTGATGAATTAAAGGTGTATTGGATGAAATTTCAACTTGGATTGTGAATGCATACGATTTTGCTCACTAATTGTTAAATTGTGATATTTTTGCATTGAATTAGAATTAATTAGTTGTTTTTATAGTTGATTGAAGTTCTTTTATTGTTGAAATGCATTTCAATTTTGACTTTTGCATGAATTAGATGCTTAATTTCGTTAATTTTGCGTAATTGTTAAAATAGGCTTTTAATTTCAAATTTAGGGTTAAATTCGTAATTAAACAATTAAGTTAGTTTTATTTGTTAGTTACAATATTTTTAATTTGAATTTTATGATTAATTAGGTCTTTAATTAATTTGCTAATTATTTTATGTTATTGTTTATTTATTTGTGTTAATTAACTTTTGATTTTTATTTGTTTTAAATTTCGTTTTTAGTTTGTTTTCGCGTTTAATAATTTAGTGAGCATAATAAATATTAAGCATGGAAAAAGGGATATTTTCATAATTTATCTGCAAATTTCTCACTCTTATTTAAAGTTTCAGGTACAATGATAAGACTATGATGTAAAAAAGAAGTACCAAAAAAGCAACAAGTAGAGGGGTCGCCTAGAGACTTGATAGGAGCTCGCTCAGTTTAACCACCCGAGCAACCTCTAATGATGTTGTTCAATGTTGCGACACATGAGGAGCATTACCAGAGGCTCAAAGACAAGACATTCATCACAAGTTGCAGCATTGACTGGGAGGCATTAGTGCAGGTCGGTTTGTTCTAACAAGTTAGGGGCCTTATATATGTTGGAGCTTGGGCCGGTTATTTAAGATCATAGAGCCCTCGTATTAGGAGTTAACACTCGAGGTGCTCTCCACATTCTTTGTGGAGAAAGGAAGACATGTTTGGGTAGGTCGAACACAATTTAGTTCCAACAACGAGGGGAGATGGTCTAAATGAGTCATTCAAAATTCTCCATCACCAAGGGATTATACGACCCTGACTTCATAGGGATGCAAGCTTACCGAGACTTGTGGATAGACTTCCTGTATAGGATGTCTCTTGGTAGTTCTAGAGTACTAATAGCGGTGAAAGGGACTATAATTTGAGCAACTCCACAGCATCATCATTGCGACACCTAGAACTCCGATATATACATGAAGTTCTGAGCCATACATTGAGTAGATGGGGTGATAGCTATGATATCGTCGGCAACTAGGATGTGTTTTATCTCTGAAAGTACGCATTAGCCCAATTCATCAGGTATTAGAGTAAGGAGAGGAAGGTCAACATGATTTGCCTGTGGCCTTATATGATGAGACCTGTATAATAGATAGGGTTTTTGATAGATTACCACCAATGCAACTGGTAGGCACCATTACATCACTTAACTTAGATGTTATGAAGCATATGCATATAGTGAGTTGACGGCGGGGACCTACGGGTGATATATATAGACTTATTGGGGTTCTTAATGAGCCAGTAGCATTGGGAGGAGCCATAGAGAAGCAACATGTAGTGGAGCAGCCACACAGCCGCATTTACTGCCATCCTAGATAGAGGGAGTAGCATGTAAGGAGAACAGTATAGAGGTACCCAAGGTGAGGACACCACACCCAAACCAGTTGAAGGTAGCTCGATTGGAGAGATGGTTTGGGTAGTTTATGGGTAATTAACACACTATCTGAGTACAACAGGCGAAGATGATGGAGCGATAGGAAAGCTCAAGACCTCTGTTGGATGGATAAGGGATTTACTGTTGCTGATGTCAAGCCGTTAGGGCATCACTTTCTAGCCTCCATCATCTAGCATATGTACTTCGTCATCAGCTCCTCCACATGTTAGGGATTAATGACCCAAGGACCCTCCATCGACGGACAGGCTAGAGTCACAATAGGATGGAGATGTTTAAATTTGGTTTTTCTTTTCTTTCTCTCTCTTTATTTGTGCATTTTTCTTATTTTCTTTCTATTATTATTTTATATTGTCTAAACATTGGTGTTAATGTTATCTCCTTATTTCTTAGATATTTTTATTTTTATTTCCTTTTATTTTTATCCCTTTTCATTTAAATTTTGTAAGGATGATAATACCTAGTATAAGATGGGTCCCTCATTAAAATCAAATTCTGAAATTCTTATTACTTAGGCAGGTACCACATTTCTCCACTTTCTCACTTTTTTTTAGTGTGCATATATTGTGTACATTGAAGACAATGCCCAACTTTAAGTGTGGGGAAGGGGATGATAATTTCTGAACCTTATTATAATCTTTGCTATTAAATATTATTAACACATATTTTAAATTAGCTGAAATATGTCCATAAATATTTTATATCATTATTGATTATTGATATGAATTAGTACACGAAAGAATGAAAGTTAGAATGAACTTATTTTTATAAGTCATATTGTTAGTCATTGAATGCATCTTATTTACACATATATGACTATTTTTTTATGAACCTTTGAGTCTAAGAGCAAAAACATAAAATTTTAAGCTCTTTTATTCTTTCATGTGTGTTATCATGCATAGTTGGATGATTTTAGAACTTGCTTTTATTATGCATATTGACATCACATATGTAGAAGCATTAGAATGATAAAGGCAATTATATTCAACAATTGTTTAATAATTACACTACCATACTTTATCCCTTAGGAGTAACCAATTTTGAGTCTTAGCCTTTTTCATTGATAATAACACCATTACTAGCCTTTACCTTATTTTTATTTAATTTTTTTTATTGTTTTGAACCTTGAAAGTATTTACAATTACTTGATTTCTTGAAATTTGAAATTTGAAAAGGTCTAATATTTTTTTAATTGTGGTACATGCAAAAAGTATGTCATAAGCATAATAAAAGAAAAAAAAGAAGTGTTTGAATTATGATACCAATGGATTCATGTTATAAAGGAACTATATTATGAAAGACTAAGTTTCTTATAGTCTTAGCTACTGTAAATTTCTTTCATTTTTAGCAACCTTTTGATTATCCCAACCATACCTTACCTAAGCCCTATTAAACCTTTATAAAGATCTTTTTTTTTTATTTTTTGTAGTTTATTTATAAGTGGTGAAGATATGATAATATTGCAAGCTTATGGTTAAGAGTTCTATTATGTATTGACATGAGAGTTTTTATACTTTTCAACCTAAACACTTGAGTGTATTGAGTGAAATCTTAGTAAGGGTGTAAAGAATTATACTTTTGATCTCAAAAAGATTATTAACGTGATTATTATTAATATTTACTTATGAAGTTAGTTTTAGGATAACTTCATCTTAATTGTATGTTAATTTGATTGATATGACGTAATGATTTATAGTATGGATGGATAAGTTGAAGTTAACGAGGAATAGATGTTTGTGAGATTGATAATTTAAATTATGATTTGCTTAAGGAAAAGAAAAAGCTTAAATGTAATTTGACTATAATTATACACCCACATTTAATGAGTTTTGCTTGATATTTTATATTTTTGTTGTATAGTTGATACTTAATTCACTTCAAGTGAATTTGTAGGTAATAGTTTCCGAGCAGAATTCAGATGACATCATGACATTGAACGAAGATTTGAAGTAACTAAGTACCTACAAGAGCGTCTATAGTAACTGTGTAAGTCTCTGTAAATTTGTGAAGATTGAAAAATTTTAGTTCTAGTCTTGTGGAATTACACAACCTTATATATTGATATACACTGCCATGTATATTGACAATGCGTGTCAAGTGTACTATAAAATTTACCTAACTTTGCATACTAAAAATTTATAGCTGTGGTGAGTTAGATTGTATCTATAAGGAATGTTCGGTTAATTCTCATAATGAAAATAATTGAAGCAAAGGAAATAAAAGGGGGGGGGGTTTGAGTTGATGCAACTGAGAAAACAAAATAAAATTAAACTATGCAAGAAATATATGGTAAATAGTCAAAAGCGAGAAAAGTGTCAAATATGTCTAAAACCTGGTTCTCGGATCAATCTCGACCTACTCACAATTAAACAATTGCATTACGATATGGAAAATAGACTAATCTAAGCAACAACCATGTAAGCTTGAGTCATTTAACCTAGTTCACATTATCCCCAATGATTTAAAACCATTAGTAGCTAAAAATGAATCTCAAACATAACGATTACGGATTATATTCACGATTTTAGCAATGAGTTCATACATAACGATCTAACGATAACGAGATTAATGATCATTCATACTCAAAAACCCAAATATATAGACATAGGATAACATAATCAATCCATATAAAGAGATTCAACATTAGAAAATGAAGAGATATGCTTAACTGTGACTCGGGCGTCGATTTCACCTTCAAATCAGTGTCGAAAAGTCTAGCCTTCAATCTTCTCCATGGGTCTCCATAAGAACAACTCTCTGTCTCCTTTTTTTTCTCCCAAACCAAAAATGAAGACTGAGATGTTTATACCATCAACATAATGTATTTATAGCGAAAACTAGGTTTTCGAGTGAGTTGGCAAAAAGTCACGCTTGTGACTTGTAGTGTCACGATCGTGACTAGCCTTTATGGAAGGCTCGCAGTCGTGAGCCAAGGTTGCATGGACGTGATAAGGAGTGTCACGACCATACAACATGTGTCACTCATCTCATGCCCACGATACATTTTGTCATGGCCATGAGACATGAAAAATTCATACGTGGCTGTGAGTCTCCATTCCCTTCATACTTGATGTTTGCTTGATGTTTACAACATTTTCTTATCACCTCTTGCTCTAATCCTTCTTCTTCTTGTTCCATGAAGACAATTGAGTATGAATATCAAAAAGATGACTCAAAGAGTGTGCTTTCAACTCACTTTAGCCATTATGCTTCCAAATTGTACCTAAAATCAAATATGAACTAAAGTGAGTGTCTTAAGCATTTTAAAGCATTAATCACTAAGTGTCAAGGATTATATGTATGAGTAATTAAGCACACATCATATGTTGCCTGTATAAGTCTTTGTGCTAGTGTGAAATCATGAATTAAGGTGTTTTTGGAGATCACATTCACTTACACGCTTGTGTATATTGATGTATAACCTAGAAGCCCTAGTTTTTACTATAAAAGGACGTAAGTAGAGCAAAAATGAGGAGAGTCGAGTTTTAAAGAAATTTTAGGTTGTAAGAAACATAGAGAGCTGACAGTTCTAATTAAGGGACAAGGAAAGCATGAGGATAATGTCAAGAGATCCAATAATGAACATCATCCAATCCAAAGTTGTAAGAAGATTCAATAGAAGAAAAAGAGAGATTTACAAATATGATTTCTTTGTTTTCTACTAGTTTTTCTGTATATTTATCTTTGGTTTTGTTTTCTATGGAAAGGAACTAAACTTGTTTAATGTCTTGGTGTGTTGAACCCTAGGTGGAATAACAATATGATTTGATCTTTTATTTAATGTAATTATATTAATTGATTTATTGTGATTCAATTATACTTTTTATTCTTGTTCTAATATATCCACAATATTAGTGCATGATTTTTTTTCATATAATTGAGATTGAGAAATCCTCTTATATGAATAGATATACTATAATTGGAAGGAGTTACATACAAACCTAGAGATAGGCTAACATAAATCCTCTAGATTATGGTCAAACCTAAGAGTGGAATTCACAAATCGATAATGTAATCCTAGGGGTTTTAGTAAGAAAGATTTCTATTAATTAACTAATGTATTAGTTGTTAATAGTCTTAAGAAAGATATTAATATAAGATAGGAATTTCCACGGTCCAATATTTAATAATATAATTTCTTAATAAAGGATTAATAATTATGGTTCTTAGGGTGATTCATTACCTAGACATTATTATTTGATATTGACATCTTCTTAGTATTTTTCTTGTTCTGAGTTCAGTATTGTTTCAATTTTAGTTTTTTTGTTAAATTTTTAATTAAAATCCAAAAATTTGACTCATAAGTTAGATAATGAAAAAAAGGTAACTATTAGTACTTACAATTTTTGTGGGATCAAACCGTACTTTCTTATGCTAATTATAGCTACGTCGTACACTTGCAATATTTTAATGTTGTTAAGACATATAAATCAAGACTAATCATGAAAAACTTGTGTGTTCCTCTCATCTAATGTAGTTGTGAGAAGTCATGAAATTGATAACCAGAAGCACCATTTCAATGTGATGTTTGGATATTTGATGGTGGAGCACTAATTTATTATATCATTCCATTCCTTTGGAGCATCACAAACGTAGCATTGCTCTCTAGGTATCTTTAGCAAACTCACATTGAAAAAATAGGTGGTTCATGCTCTCTTATACTTTTTTTTAAAGATTATAATATAAACCAATTAGTGAGGTTTAGAAATTTTTCCAGCCTATCTACTATTGGTAATTTATGTTTCATAGCTAACTATAATGTAGTAAAAGCACGAGGTAATTGATGTTTGAACCAAACTATCTTAGTCCATGGGATATTTTCAAGTGGCTTGAAGGAATTTCTTCTAAAATTGGTTGGTGAAGTTGCCATTGTTGGTATGCAAGTTTAAATGATCCCTGAGCTTATATAATTAAGAATAGGAGTCTACCTGAAAATATTCTTGTTGGATAGAGTTGCAACAACTATCATATCTTGTTGGATTAGAGGTTTGAGGGTAGTGACAAAGCTTAGTTTGTCTAGAGGTCTTATTGATAACCAATTATCTTGCTAGAATCTATATATTTATCCTTCAGTAGCCTCCATATTCTCTTGGTGGGCATGACAATGTTTAGTGTCTTAAGAGGGATTATACTTAGCCCTCCTTTTTCTCTTAGAATACATGCATAATTTCATTTGAATTTGGCTATATTTGAAGTCTTTTTGATGCCTGAACAAAAGAACTTGTTGCATATCCTATCAATGATTTTAATAATAGTAGTAAGGAATGCAACATGAGTTACCTAGGAAACATTAATGGAATTAAAAACTGATGCAATGAGTTGAGCTCTACCCACAGTGGATAGTTTCTTTGTTCCCCGAATGGATATTCTGTTGTTAATCTTATCATTTAGGATAATGTAGTCTCAATTTTGATGCAGCCACTGGAATGCTAAAGTACAATAAGGGAAAATGATGAAGATTAAAACCAATAATAATCTTTAAGTTCTGTTCTTAGTTCATGGCACTCCTAGATAAGCAAATACAACTCTTGGTGCAATTAGCTTTTAGACCAGATAACTTATTAAACACCATTATAGCTTTCACTAAGGTTGAAACTGATTTAGAATTTGAACGTTCTGCTCTTTCCATTGCTCTTTTGAGAAGTCTGTTGAAAACTTCCATCGACAAAGAAAATAAGTAGGGTAAAATGGGAGCACCTTGACAAATTCCTTTGCCGCTTTTGAAAGTCTTGGTAAGTTATCCATCAACTAGTATGCTAAAGGAAGGAGTGGCTATGCATTGTTTGATCCACTAAGTGGAAGATTCTGGGAATTTTGTTGCATTGAGGGTGTTAATGATGAAATCACAATCCACATTATCAATTGCTTTCTTCAAATCAATTTTGAGGATACAATTCAAACTGCCTCTTCTTTTGGAATAGGTTTTAACTAATTCATGTCGCAAAAAGATGTTACCTCCAATAATTCTTCTAAAGGTATAGGCAACTTGTGTTGGATCAATATGGTTGTGAAGCACTTTCCTCAATCTGTAAGCAATGATTTTTGTTCTTATATATTAAATTGCAGCAGAATATGGATCAAAAATCTAAAAAATATTTCTACTCACCACTTTTAGGAATAAGATATATAAAGATTTTGTTGGGCTTAGTGAGTAAGGATCCCTTGTTAAAGAATTATAGGATAGCCTCCATTACCGTTTTCTTGGTCAGAGGCCACGATTTAATAAAAAAGTTTGTATTGAATCCATCAGGGCCAAAAGCCTTGTAAGGGTTCAATGATATTAGAACATCTTCAATCCCTTATATGGTAACATGTTTGCTTAATATTTTTGTTTCCTGAGAAGTTAGGCACCACTTAATGATCTCTTCGAAGAAGGGAATGGATGAGTGTGCATTGGTGGGCATGTTCATGATAATTGAGAAGTGAGTGAAGGCCCCATCTAGCAATTAGTGTTAATAATCTATCCTGTGATAATCAATCTCAAAGAGATTATTTTGTTATTATTTCTCCTGGATATTACGGCCTTGTGATAAAAAGATGAGTTCTTATCTTCATATTTTAGCCATTTAATGCGAGATCTTTGTTTTATAAGAGAGAAGTTATAGGTTAAGGCCTTGGAAAAAATTGTCAAAGCTACCTTTTTCATCTCTTGTAGTGCAAAGAAGAGGGGTTATTGTAGAGCTATAGTTGGACTATCTCAAGATTATTCTTTGTAGTGTTTAGGAGATGATAGATGTTCCCCGCATTCTTTATTAATAATAGTTTCTCTCATGCTTAATGAATTGAATTTTCCTAATATAAACGAACTATTTAGGGCCCTTGATTCTTGTCTTTAAACATTCCAGATTCTTTCACCTAAATATGCTAGGTTAGTTAAGAAATTGTTGAATTTGAAAGGGGTTTTAGGACTTACTGAAGAACTGTGGTTGATGATAACTGAGTGATCAAAAAGGCTACTATTGTTGAACATAGAGAAGTTGGTTAGAAATCCTAGAAACAAATTCTAATTATCAAGGCTACGATCTAGTTTCTTTCTAATAAATTTGTCTCCAGATTGATTAAGAAGCTTCCACTATGGGGAAGATTAATAAGTTGAGCTTCAACTATGCATTTTCTTAAGTCATGACATGGATTTCCAATAGATATGTTTCCTTCAACTTCTGCAGATTTAATGATAGAGTTGAAGTCACCAGTTAAAAGCCAAGCTGTTGAGATATTGACAACCATATCTTTGAGTAGATTCCATATGAAGGCCCTTTTGATAAGAGTTGTTATAAGCATATATAAATGCAATATACACCAGTTTACCTAAGCTCTTGATCAACACTTCTCGATGAATAATTTAGTCTGTTATGTAGTTTGTGGATACATGCAGTAAGGAAGAGTTATAGTATACTAGGATTCTGCCATTAGGGTGATGGATATGATTTTTTATCTCTCTCCACTAATCATGAAGCACCTTAAGTAGATTACAATTCCTTTGCTTTGTAGCACCCCACTTCCGCAAGACCCAAACCCGACATCGACAGTGATATCTGGGTCCGTGCCCGCGAAGGTAGCATGCTAGAACAATCACTCACTCATAATCGGTATAATTTTTTTTTGAAACACTAACATAGACAAAAGTCCATTTTCAGTTTGGGCCAAATAAAGTTAAAAGGCGATAACACATTTCAAGATTTTACAACCAATACAGTTTTAATGATCAGTTAGGGCCCAATTTTATTCATAACCCTTTTTGTTATAAACCATTCCATTTTGGGCCATTTGGACCCAATGCAATACACAAAACATTTATCAGCATTTCCAATTGGTACAATTTGATATATATAGCAATATTTGCACTTAATCAATCCCATTTACTCAGATTCCCGTATTGCATCACTCATTACAAACTGAGACATTCAATATACACTGTACAAAGATCGCGGAATACACTTTATACAAAAACCTAATGCAGACACGAACTGATCCCAACCTCTAACTGTCCTTTGTGAGCAGTAAGTCTACTCCCGTT
>JANZLH020000027.1:301899-326571 GCA_026770325.2 Erythroxylum fimbriatum | reverse complement strand
TTTGATTGATGTACAGATAGAAGAGATGAAAAACATGTAGACTTTTGATTTTGATGGAATGAAATGAGGAAAAAGTTTGTTTAAAAAAGTTTGTGATTTTTATATTGATGCTTTATTATGTAGCCATGTGAAGTGAATGTAGTGATCGATCGTAGCTCACTCTTATCGTAGGATATGTACCGGAATGACCTGCGGGCATCCCGGTGTGTACCCTGCGGTAAGGGGGCGCTACATATATAGTGATTAACATGATCCAATCTGGTATTGTAACTATCAAATTAAAAATTCTTGAGTTTAAAATTTAAATACTACGTCTCCAAATTTCAAAAATCATAAGCCCTTAAAAATATTAACACCACACAAGGAAATTTGTACAAAGACATTGTAAAAAAATATCATCACTTAACTTCTAACATATTAGTAATGCTCTAACTTTAAAATATGATCATCTTATAAAAAATATCACAAATAGTATCATGCCTCCTTACATTCCATATGATGCATATGTTATAACAACACCATAACTCATTTTTAAAATAGTAATAGCTTTGCATATGATATAACAATACCATAACTTATTTTAAAAATAGTAATAACTTTACTTTTATACAGGAATACTATGACTTATCATACTTCAAAATAAATTACATCAAGACCTAATACATGTAATACTCATCCTATGAACAAAAATGCTATCTCATTAAAAATGAATACCACTTACACTTTAAAATGAGAATACTATGACTGAGTACAAAGAATGTCATACCTTATACAAACTATAATTGTACTCTACACATCCAATAGTATTTACATATTTAAAAAAACCATAATTCATTCTAGATAAGTAATACTTACACTTTAAAATGGGAATAGTATGACTGAGTTCAAAGAAAATCATACTTCAATACAAACTATATTAGGATTCTATACGTCTAATATCATACATATGTACGAAAATATCATCACTCATTTAAAGTAAGTAACAATTTCACTTTTATATGAGAATATTAGGATTGAGTACTAATAATACCATACTTTAATACAAGTTATACTAGGATATTAAATTTTAGTACCACATATTTATATAAAAATACCATTACTAATTGCATATAAATATAACCTTAAACTTTAATTTATGAAAACCTAACCAAGGATAAAGAATAAGTCAATGCACACTATATTATGACTATATACATCCCATGTCACCCATATTTATAAAAAATACTGTCGTTTATTACAGATAAGTAACATATTTACTTATCTAAAGGCAAACTATATAGGACTTGGATTGTTACACAATTATATACCAAACTGTGTCTATAAAAAGTTTATTTAGACATCATTAAACACATATATGTGTGGCTAATCATATTCATGTTAGAATTTATGAGGGGACAATATGAATGATATGAATTGAAAAACAGCGGTATATAAAATTTTATCCATTATAAGTATTTTTGGACATGGTGAACTATAATTTATAATGGGATTTCATACATTCAATATCACATTTACATACCAAAAATACCATCACTTATTAGAAATAAGTAACACTAAACTTTAATATGAGAATATTATAACTGAGTACAAAAAATATCAAGCTTTAATACAATCTAGACCAGAACATAATACACTTAATACCATACCTATATAAAAAAAATATCGTCACCCCATTACATATAGGTAACACCTAAGCTTTACTATGAGAAACTTGACTGAATACAAAGAATATCATACCTCAATATAAATTATTCAAGTACTCAATACATCCAATACTACAAATATGTACAAAAAAGTCCATCTAAAATTTTTAAAAAACCATATGTCATTTAATCTAAGTACCACAATTTCCTAAACAATTGCATCTTATGATGCACTCATTTATATGAGCATATCCTACCTTAAATTTAATCCCCAACATTTAAAACGAAAGATTATGTTTCATCAAATTAGGAATTTTCAGATTTAGAACATATTAGTGTTGATTCATTAGGATTGTGGTTGCAGAATTTTTGTAAAAATGAATAAAAACCACCCTCTAGTAAGACTTAAGGCGTTGGGAATATAATGTAAGGTTCAAATAGTAAAGGTCAACCACCAAAGAGTCTGAACATCTTATGTTTCGACAATAAAGGCCAATTAACAAGGTGTTATATCCTTAAAAGTAGAGGTTTTGTACCTAATAGGCTTCTCTGATTGTATACTATTGTACAAATTAGTTTGGCTTTTGAGTTGTTTAATATGAAAAAAATTAACATCTATGATAAGTATATGCAAATTGACCCTCAAAATTTTTTCAACATTTGAGTTCGAGATGTTACCTAGGATGAGCTGAATAGAATTAAGTTTTAGATAGGTGGTAAAGATTTCTCAATATCAATTTCACAATTTGGTGTCAAATGTAGGTTTTACTTTCTTGATAATTAGAAATATTTGCATATTGAATTTCTATAATTGACTTCCCTGAAGACATATATACATGCGTAAAATTTTGATGTAAAATCTTATTTAGAAGTTGCAAATACAATAAAAACAAAAACAAAGAGTTCATATATAAAATTCACTCTTGCGTTTTTTACATGGAGTGATTACTTACACCATTTTCGGGAGGAGGAAGAATATGGGAATGTTTACTTAACGTGGTTTGTTTTAATTGTCATGCTTTATTGAGCATTGTTGTTACAATTTGACATTCTATTTTGTAAGTTATTTAGATATTATGGCATCGAGAAAAAAAGGGAAGTATATGGAGAGTCGTATATCATGCACTAAGTAAGGAACCTAAAGCTACTTGATAAGCTTCCCCAGATAAAAAATGCATGTATAATATCTGCCATTGATATTAAAGTTATGCGACATAAGCTTAGTGAAGGTCATTAGGGGAGAGTATGTTTCACTAGTGCTGAAGATGTTGAGGTTGGTGATTATAAGGAAAGGATGGAAGATGATGCAAATAGGACTATTGACAAACTAGTATAACACTATAACAATGAGGGGTCAATTAACGAGAATGTTTGTTTGCCATCTCTACAAAAAATTTTAGAGGGCATAAAAGGATTAGAGGAGGATCTTTCAAGATTTACAAAAGCATAGGTAAATACTAAATAGATTTAAAAACTCTAAAAGGGTCAAGATGGCCAGTTGGACTAGATGGAAAAGGATATAAGTGGTTGTTTTGGCCATATTGGATTTCAATAACCACAATTTGTATCTCTCTGTATCTAATAAATCAAGAAGAATAGAGTAATCCTGAAGGAACCAATAAAAATTGAAAAAGAGCCTCGAGCTTGAAGGGAGATAGTGCATACCTAGAGGGCTCTCCTACTCCCTAGACGAGTCTACTGCCTACTGTTTATTGATTAAGCGCTCGGTCATAACACCGTAATAAAATGGAAAAGGGCTACATATGCATTGCATACACAATTGATTGAATATTTGTATATGGGAAAGAGGCAAAGATTCCTTGTATTTTGTGATTTACTGTAATCCAACCTTATGGTACTTTTGATTATATTTTTGTGAAATAAATTGTCTGTGATTTGTCTGTGTGCTTCATGAATTGGGCGAACCATCGATGATGGTTCTTCACTGAGTTCGCAAAACTCACCCAAAATTTGCACATATTTTTCAGGACTCAGAAGAATACCCCGTTTGGATAACGGGAGTATGTCTGCAGAAGTCAAATGGAGAATAGAGGTCGGGATCAGTCCACGTCTGCATTTGTGTCATCCTACTGTTATCCATTTATGTATTCCGCAATTCCTGGAAAATAGTATTTTGTAGATATAGTAGGCCCCAAAAGAGCTATGAAAATTCTATTGATTGTAATGTATTCACTGAGATGTTTATAAATTAATTGATTGAGTGTATTGTTGTGACTGAAATTGTTTACAAATGAAAGTGGACCCAACTTGGTTTTTGATCTCTGGTTTATGAACTTTTGAGTGTTTAAAAAAAATATACTGAGTTTACTGAGTGATGTAGCACGTTACCCTCGCGGGGCACGGATTCGGATATCACCATCGATGTCGAGTTCGGGTCACGCGGGAGTGAGGTGTTACAGGGGTGCCACAATTAAGTCTTGAAAATTTATGATAGATTGGGGGAATGAAAATAAGGGTCTTGATGAGTATATGCTTTGTTTTTTTTTTCACAAGGTGTTTTAAGAGGGTTTCAGTTATGGGAAGACACTTTTAAGTCATTCATGTTAGGATTTTGTTCAGTTGTTTTGTACTTAATCAAATAAATCCCTCTCTTAGTCAAATTGCTGTTGTTTGCTTTTTACTATTGTTTTAACAATTCATACTCAGACTAATCCCCACTGGAGTTGGGTAGGTCATTTGTGGGAGGCAAAGCTCTGGCCTTAAGTTTTAAACAACTGCATACATAAGGACGGTTTGAGCTTAAATCAAGAAAATCCCTTATCAATTCACCTGAACCTCAGGGTGAGTATATGCTAATTAAATTGCTTTCTTTTTGTACTCATTTGGGTGCTTTGAATATGGGCATTCTCGGCATAGGATTGCTCGTGAGAAGGAGCTTGATAAGAGTATGTATGTTGGAAATGCTCTTATTCTTATGTATGCCAGATTTCTGTTTTAATGGGAGGAGGAGTTATGTATTAACTCGAAATTCCATGATTACGGGGATGATATTAACAAATAAACGAAGGATAACATAAGTAAATAATCTCTAAAACGTGGCAAGTTATCACATTGATTAGATTACACTTGGAGTTCAACCTGAGTTGGCTTGGCCGACGTGAGAAATATTTTAAAAGTTTGAGGTAAATTAAAAAAAAGTTTACGAATTTAACATGATAATAAATTATGTGATTCATCTAATTTTATTTAGAGTTAATTATTAAAAATTATAACTTTATTAAATTTTATAATTATAACTCAGAACTTTAAAATTTTACAAAAAACTTAAAAAGAAAAAAAACCCCTGTTGCTTTATGCTATTTGGAAACTTCTCTAAGAAATGTAGTGGCATATCAATATGACGGTGTGCGGTGGCTTGTTTCGCTTTGTTTCGGCTAGTGTGAATGGAATCATAATGCCCATCACATGGCATGGAATAGCGTTGCTTTCTATCCATATCTGCAACACGTCTTTGTTTGCTGTAATAGGAAAATGAATTTTGATTGTGTTGCGAGGTTCATGGTCTGTTATCAGCATTGGATATTTTATCCTCTGACGTGCTTTGCTAGGATTAATTTGTTTGCACAATCCTTCTTGTTGCTGTTCTCTAAGAGAAGAGTGCCTAATAGGGGTTAAGAGATTTTGGGATTGATTGTACTCTTGGTATCCTTTATTTATTTCATACTTCACCCAATTAAGTTGAGAGACATATGTTTGTGGTGCTAGTTTTGCGGTGACCAAAATTCAACATGTTCAGCTCTGCTTTATAGCATTTCTTGACCATTAAATTTTTTGTATATGATATCTTGTATTATTATATTCATATAATGATATTTTAACAAGATTAAAACAAAAATGGTGGAAATAAAGTAACTTTTGTTGCTTATTAAAAGGATCCATTTTGGAGTTCCTGAACCCGAGGGGAGGCCTCCTGGCGATTACACGGAAGCTCTCCAATTAATATCTAACTCGACCAAAGGGTTTCCGCAAAACCAAACCGTTCAACTATTTAAATCTTTTATACATTAATCATTAATAGCACGAAAATAGTGAAAACTTTTTTTTTATCATTTTATCGAAAATTTCGGCAGCATAATGATTACATTTTGACATTCCCAAAATTTTTAAAAGCCCTATAAAATTTGAAAACACTTCTATATTAACACCAATTTCAAAACTACAAATTTTAGACTTTAAGTCCACTCGCAAACAATCCAAACAAATAATTCTCAACAGTTACTATAATAAACTTTTAAAAGCTAAAATATATTCATGCATTTCATTTAAAAGCTTTTATAAACATCCATTCTTTACACAAATATATATAGCAAAATGACACAAGCACACTAGCACCTGACAATGCAACTAATCTCAATTACTGTAGCTTCTGTATTCATACCTGGAGTCGTTTATTTAAAAACATAAATATAAGAGTAACTTAAACGAACTTAGTGAGTGTAATTAATTTACAAGAAAATTGAACATTTCATAACAAATAACTGCAATATTTTATACAACTATAAAGCTCATGGTAAAACATTTTCCATAAAAATTAACTCGTGCATCATCAAATTTGGTAATAACATCACATTTCGTAAAACACAATTTCAATTTTTTTGGAAAACTATTTTGAAATGCTTTTCGAAATTAAACTCGTGATGTAAAAATTTTCATTTCCCACTTTCCTTAATCAATAAACAGTGGTGGCAATAAGTTTTCTGAAAACTTTAATACTAAAAAATAAGTCAACCACTACTATATGGTACCTCTCAAATCACTTTTAACATAAATAGTGGCAGCATTACTATTTTCATGATTTTCCTTACTCAATATGGCCCACCATAAGTTTCTTTACCATATGATACACTAGGCATAAAGTCGTAGAACTAGTTCTGCATCGTTTACCCGTAACTGGTTAACTACTATTTACGGAGCTAGTTCTGCATCGCTTACTCGTAATAGGTTAACCGCTATAGACCGATAGTTACGGGAATTGGTTATATATCGCTTACTTATAACAAGTCAAGAAGCTGGTTCTACATCATTTACCCGTGACTGGTTAACCATTATTTACGGAGTTGGTTCTACATCGCTCACTCTAATAGGTTAACCATTATAAATATATTGGTATAATAAAATGTATAAAGCCTAGAGATGTACAATAGGTAAAAACAACTCTTACATTTACGACTTATCTTATTTTTTAAATTAAGTATGAGAGGATTCATAATTGAATTATTTCAATGTAACTCCCAATCATATAAAATTTGACTTTCAATTAAAAGTCATATATTGCCAAAGCATACACTTATGTTAGCAATATTCACTTGCAAAATATCATTTGCATAAAACTTAGTATAAATATTCATTTCATGATATAATGAAAATCATTTGCATAAACTCAATTTAAAGAATACTCACATGTCATCAATTCTTTTACAAAGAATTAAGTCATATAAAACAATTAAAATATACTCACAACTTGCTAGTTTTCTTTTCACCACTTCAAAACCTTTCAGTTGATTGCATTTTTCGATATGAAAACCTAATACCAATACATTTAACTCCTTAATATATTTTTCAATTAAATATACTATCAACCATGTCAACTTTATTACTTTCCACATACACTCTACATCCTTAATTACATTCACATGGTTATGTAACACCCGGTATCTAATTTACCCGATACACAGGAAAAAAATCGATATTTGAGACTAATGCCATTAAAACCAGGACAGTGAATTACAATTTTTGGTAACATGAAATTAATGATGTTTGACACTTTTTCGGTTGTCACAGGAAATTGTACGAGCGGATTTTAAAGAACTAGTACAAGAGGGGCATTTTTGTAAATAATGAACAAAGTGGCTTATAAAAGAAGCTTAAGTACAAATAAGACAAAACTCTTATCTTCCTCCTCCCTCACATGGTTGAACCATGGAAGCTCCTCTCTCAAATTTTTCAAGCTTTGTAACAAGAATGTGAATGAGAATCAAGGCAATCAATAGATACATAACGGTAAGCCCCAATCCTGACACTTGATTCTACCGATTGGAATTTAGTTTCTCACTTTCTTTTGCCATAGCTATGAAACTTACTTGATGAAAATTATGGGTTTGATGATTTTGATGATGGATTCTTATTCTTTGATGTCTAATGACAAATTAACATAAAAAAAATTTCATTTTTTATGGTGATTTGGACCTAAACCAAAACCTAGGGTTTTGGAGTTCAAAGCTGCCAAGGGAGGCAGATTCGTAGATCCTTATACATTTGTTTTTAGCTGTTTAACGTGTGAACTTAGAGAAACTCAAAACTTAAAAGTTGTAGATATAGGTGTCTACTGTATCCTTGATTTTTAAAAAAAATTAGGAAGGCCAAACAAAGGAGATATAAGTCCCGAATTGAAATTGGTTCGAAATACCAGCGAGATTGAAACACGAAATGAAAGTTAATTGTTTGAGGACTTTAGAGTCAGAATTGGATGATGAGTTCTTATTATGAAATGCTAGAACATGTGTCATATAAGTGTTGTATAAAGGGAATTTTAATTGGATGAGTATCCTGTGAGATATGGCTAAATAAGTGAAGGGTGTTCCTGACCTTAGTAACACAGAAGAGAACAGAAACATGACAGCCTTATAAAAATCACAATAAATCCAAATTACATCATTTTTGAGTCATCTTTGGAAATGTGATATCCATATGAGTCTATTGAAAATAGAAATTTGAATCACCTCAATTGGATAAGAAATGAATAAGTTATAATGATTTTAGTCAGGAAGGGTCCAACTCATGATAGAATATTAAGGCTGACTGTAAATGGGATATTTGGAAGCCTTAATGACTGAATTAGAAAATGGTCATTAAAGAAAAAATGTGAATTTATATGTTACTAGAGGTATGGAAACAGGGACGTAGCCAGCCAAAGAATTTAGGGGGGCCCAAAACAATTTTTTTAAAAATCTTGGGGGGCCCAAACTCTAAAAATTATATTTTTATATAGAAAAAAATTAAAAATTTAAAAAAAGTTAACTTTTTTTAAAATTTCGCCGGGCCCAGTGCCCCACTAGGCCAGGCATGGCTACGTCCCTGATCGGGACTGTCCTAAATTTCACCCTTATTTGACCATTGTTGAGGATATTAAACTGTATCTACGGAAGATTTTGGGATTGTTCGCTCGTTCATACCTTGAGAGAAGGAAATCAATGTGCTGATTTTTTAGCGAAACTTGACTCCTCATCTTCACGGCGTTGGCATTTTTGGGAGAGGCTTATCCCGGACATTCGATGATTACTACGTAATGATGCTTTATCTGTGGCGGTCTTGAGGCCTTAAGCTTGTTTTCTGTTTTTCCCTGTCAACAAAAAAAACATTAGGTATAATTAATCCCTAATATCGTACCGATTTTAGTCCGTATGTACCAATATTCATAAGAATGATGTTTAGCACAATAATATAAAACATAAATATTAAACAAAAAGGGACGGGGTACCGCATCTGGATGTACCGTGTGGGAGAGAAAAGGAGACATTAGCTTGCGAAAGAGGCAATCCAAAGCCCAATCACCGGATTATCTGGGAGCAGTTTTAGCGACTAATTTTGGTTTCGTGTTGGAATCAAATTTAAACTTAACCAACAAATTAATATGATATTTAGGTACGATTTGGCACCTCTCTCTCTCTCTCTCTCTCTGATGCTGACCCATTTCTTCAATTCCATCAATCCAAAATCTCTCTCTTTCTCTCTCTCTTAATCAATTCCTTCTCCCTTTTGGGTAGGCGAAAGAAGTTTTCATCTTTTCACACGTAATTGCCTTGTCTTTGTTGATTGATTCATGGGTTTTCTCTTGAAATCGTTGATTTCTTCTATTTTATTAATTAGTTTGAGGAGGCCGAGGGTTAGAGTTGTGCGTTCTAATGTTAGTTGTTTGAAATTTGCAGATAGTCTTAATCCAAGTTCCAGACCCACCATGTCCAAAAGTTCCTTCAAGTTTGAACATCCCTTGGGTTTGTATCGTTAATGCTTCTCACGGCTTATGTTAACATCTATTTTGATTTTATCCGTTTTTTTATCTTTGTTGAATTTCGGGGTACACATATGGCTTGATTACTCTGCTTCGGTTTGATAATTTGTGTTGATGTCTCTGTGTGTGTGTGTGTGTGTGTTTTTTTTGGTGAGGTCTAGAAAACCTTAAGTCGGAGCTATTTCAATTGCATATGAGTTATAATTGGTATGTTTTGAAACATTATATTCTGAAAGCTTCTTATCATGTTTATTGGAAGGTCGGGATTGTTTGCTTTGTAATTGTGATTTGTTTGTCTTGTTGATTTGAGTTTGTGTGGTGGGTTTGGGCCTTTTTGGTTATCGTTTTGTGTTAGAATTTTTAAGACTGTGATCACATTCGTGGGACCTTTTTCCTTTTCTTCTTATTTTTCCTTTGATTGTTTGCACCCCTTTATTTTGGGTGTGGGAATAGTTATCTAATTCACTCGTGTTTAGATTTAGAAGCTTCACATTTTTCATAAGATCGATTTGTGTCAAGCTATTTTTTCTGCTGCCCCTTTCTCATTTTGTCACATCAGAAAAGGATTTATTTCTTTTGATTGTATGGAGAATGGATTGTCTTGCCCTTTGATTACTAGAAGTTTTGATGTATTATACACTACATTTAGCTTTTTTGTTTTTAACTTTTGGGCTTTTACTATTCAGAGAGGAGACAAGCAGAAGCTGCACGCATCAGGGAAAAATATCCTGATAGAGTACCTGTAGGAACTCTTCTGTTTCTTGTTTTTTTTTGCTTGGTCCACTTATACGTTATTCTTGTTCTCTTACTCTGCATGTAATGCAGGTCATTGTGGAAAAAGCTGAAAAGAGTGATGTTCCAGACATTGATAAGAAGAAGTTAGTTGAACCATCTCTTGATGTTCTATTTAGTTTCATAAACATTTCTATGTCAAGCTGCATGACAAACTCACTGTTCCAGTCTGTTTAATCCAATATAAAATTTTCATTATATCTCCCAGTGATGGCTTATAACTGGCTTTGCTTATTTTAATAATCAACCTTGTGGTGTTGCCAATTGCTATAGTCAACATGTTTTGGTGTTATGATATGGTTGGCTTGGTTTGTGAAATGAATCAACATGTGTTGGCATTATGATATAGTTGGCTTGGTTTGTGAAATGAGGGTAAAATTGCCTATCTACTATTGTAGGATTTCTACTGTAATTATTCATGATAACGTTTGCCAATATTTCATTTGAAACCATTCATTAGTAACTGGAGCAGTGGGCTGGTGGGTGGGGATGAAGCTTATAATATCTTCTCGATGTGTTTGTTTTATGAGCCTGATTGACTTGTTCAATTTTTGGCTAAACAATTTTACGAGTACTTTAAGTCATGGCATCATATCTTTGAAAATCTGTCTCTTTAGAAATCAATGGCATGTGATGCCCGGTAGTACATAATGATATTCAAACAAGCTACAGAATGAATTTATGTAAAGAAGAGATTACTGAGGTATGCTGTTTGTTTGCACTTATTGTTTGACTGATTTTGTAAGTTTAACCTTGTTTACAGTAGTAAGTGTTTCTCATTTTGTTGCTAACATGGTAAAATGTCAAGTATGTAATTCTAAAGAGCACTTCCATGTTTCAGGTATTGCTATGGTTAAATTATAACCAAATATGAGAATATGTGTTGGTATTGATGTGGTTAACATTCTGGTGAATAATTCTCAATCCATTTTTCAAATGCTCATTTACACAAGAAGTGAGCTGGAAAGAATCATTTCTGACAGCATATTTTTAGTTTCTTGATGCCAACTCTTCTTGATCTTCTGTTCTGTGAATTGAGATATCTTTCTGAGGTAAAATGGACTTTAAAGTATGTACATGTTTCTGATCGTGTTAAGGTTAAATAATAACTGATTGTGAAAAAAATTCACGGATAATTGTAGATCTTAAACTTCTGATAAGAAACTGTTAACTCGACATCATGGCAGTTGTAGAGTTAGCTGGATTTCCAAGTTAAAATTGTTAAATTGTTGATGCTGACTTTATTATTTCTGTGCCTTTTTCTTTTTTGGGTATTCAGGTATCTTGTACCTGCTGACCTGACTGTTGGGCAATTTGTTTATGTTGTCCGGAAAAGGATTAAACTGAGTGCTGAAAAGGCTATATTTGTCTTTGTGAAGAATACTTTACCTCCTAGTGGTTAGTAAAAAAATAAAACAGATGATATTCAAGTTAGTAGTCAACTGGTATCTTGAGCTATATTTCTAATATTGCTCCACTGTTTCAGCTGCATTGATGTCTGCAATTTATGAAGATAACAAGGATGAAGATGGTTTTCTTTACATGACATACAGTGGAGAGAATACCTTTGGGTCCCACTTAGAGCTTTGAATTCAATCTCTGTAAATCAAACCCCCAATGTGTAAATTCTCAGCAGCCTTTAATGCCCTGATCCACCTGATCATGTATTCCCTTTACTTATTTTATGGTAATACTTGAAGTAGTATGGTTAATGTTACCCGTGCATACAGACTACTGCTTTACCTTAGCTGTGGTTGTCCGGTCGGCACTTCACTGACTACGCGATGTGAGTACCGTTTGTCCGACCGTACAAGGTGAAAGCTTCTTTTATTGCTTTAATAAAGGTAGTGATTTTGAAAAGAAGGAAAATAGCTTGCCCATAAGCTGGACAAATGAATATATACATATATACACACATATATGAGTTCTAGATCTGGAGCTACTGGCGAGTCCACGTAAGGATTATTTTTCTGCATTTGTTTTGTGAGCTAAAATGCTATAGGTACAACCATGTATATGTTTGCTGGTTGCCTGAAACCATGCTACTACTATATGCTATAATTTGGGCTTTAGCCAATAATATGCATTTTTATTAGGTTCTTGTTAATTTCTACTAGTTTTCTACTTATTTGACATTTGATGTTCATCGGCCGTATGTTTAATAAGGTACCTAACAACACTGTCTAAATCCCATCCTCACTCGGATACTTTCCTTTCAAACCTTGGCATTCTCCCTTTACTTCCGTCGTCCTCCCCCATTCCTGGGATATCTGCCACTTCTTGTTCCTGCCCTGGTCTACTGCCTAACCGGGCCAGAACAGAAGCGAACATTTCAGTTATCCCACGATACAGCTTCCAGGGTCAGGGGAGATGCCTCAACAGAGGCTAGGCGAACCTGGAAAGATGTTAGAGGGTGACAGCGATACCCGTTATAAATTAAGGCATATCTCACCTGCTAATGAATAACAAAGTCATCCCTCCGGTGGAACTTCTGCATGAAGTTAAAAAATTATCATCCTCTTTGATTGGTTTTTTAATTGATAAAAGAGTAACTTTTCCCATAGTCCATCAATTGGCCATTATCTTGCAGAAAACAAGGGTTAGAACAAGTCAATTTAGAGGGGGGTAGTTCATTTTCAAGTTTAGCTCAAAAGTTTCAGCTTGGAAAGTTTTTGAAGCTGATCTTTGGCCTGTAAATTGTAATCCCTACTAATCCAAAAGAGGAGACTAGGCCTTAAACACGACAATTACCAAGAAAGAAAATATTCCTTTATGGGTGACTATTTACAGACTTCCTCTAGAATATTGGTCCAAATGTACATTTAAGTCACCTTATAAGTTCGATTGGCAAACCTATTTACGTGGATGAGGCCATTGCAATCCTAAAGGATCGATTATACAAATGTGTTGACAAAATTAGACTTATAAGATTAGATAAAGGAAAAATCTAACAGAAGCTAAAATACGAGTTTAATAACAATGGAGACCTACCAGGGAGGATAATGCTAAGATTCGGGTCCTTAGATAAAGAATTTAATTAAGGAGTGGTTGTTGAGCTTGAGACACCTTAGGAAACACAACCATACTTGCCAAAAGCAGAAATTTCCAAGTAATTTTTTTGGGAAATTAATAAATTTCATTAATAAATGGTTCTTTACACAACCAAGTATGCAACTGTAATAGTATAATACAAAAGAACTAGATTACAAGTTCATAAGGGTCCCTGTGATATGCTTAGTCTAATGCCCATCTCCTCCTCATGCTAGTAGTTAGGTTATTCGCAATTCCCCTCGCTAGCAAGTTGGGTCAGGTTTGAAGTGTCACCTCCTGAAAAATCTACACCGTACTTCTACTTTTTTGTATGAAAATCCTACAATTCCTTTCTTTCCAAATGTAGTCAACCATTCAAGCCCAAATTATCTTAAGTTCTTTGTAATCTAGTTTGGCATCCTCACTTTCACTAACCAACTAATAGTTTTCTCCTACCAATCAGTTGAATAATAAGTGTTCCTCTATAAATCTTCCTTGTGTTGCTACACTTGATCATAAGTTCCACTCAACACAACTCATAATTCATAAGACTAATGTTAAACTTAAGTTTGTCCTTCGTAGGTAATCCCCCCTCATCCCCAACTAAAAGATAAATGAATGTACAAGTCTAATGTCTTTGTCCCAAACTATTGCAACCCAACTCACTTTAGTTTGTTCATTATTTTACAAAAAGAGTTTGCAGTTTTTTATATTAACCTGACCTGATTTGCCAGTCGTCTACTTGATTTCATCTTGTTTCTCTTGTTGGGATCTTGGTGTTTGGTTCAGAATAAGACTAGCCCTATGCTACTATGGAAAGACAAATATACTAGTTATTCTCTGTAAAACTGCTCACTTTAGTGTCATAATTCACCGGTTTTCTCAGATGTTGTAACTCATCGACCTTGTATAGAGGTCCCCTGCAATGTCAATAAACCAAAAAAACGAGTATTATTACCATCCCAATTTCATGGAGAACTAGGCTTTGTATCCACTATCTTGTGCTTAAGATTTCCTTGAGGATCCTCGATATATCTTGCTTTATCTTCAATGTCCAAATGCTTTCATTTATGATGATCACATTATGGATCAATTTCACCCTTAAGTTCTCATTTCTGTTGCATAACCACCATAGATTCTTAGCTAGACATGCTTTATTGAGCTCCAAGAATGTAATCCCAATCCCCCTTGCTACTTTGGAATCCCCTTTGCTACTTTGGTCTACAAGTTTTCCCCTAACTAATCTTCACTTTACATCTTCCTTGATCTGAGTCATTCCATAGAAACTCTTGTAGTCTTCTGTCCACTTCCTTGAGTATGCTTTTGAGTATAGGAAGATGATTGATCCAATAGTTTGTGATTTTACTCGGGATTGATTGTATTAGAAGGAGCCTGCCTCCATAGCTAAGGAACCTATTCCTCCATTGGTTAATCCTTCCATGCATAGAGTCTAGCATTAGTTTGGAATCAACTGCACTTACTCTTCGTTGAGAAATTGGTACTCCAAAGTACTTGAATGGTAACTTTCCTTGCTTTATTCCCATTTCTCTGACTTTGTTAGCTGTTTCATTGCTAGAGTTGTTTGATAGGAAATAACAGCTCTTCTTAGGGTTGTACATCAAACCAGATGGTAGTGCATCTTAACATTATGCAAAATAGTTGAATTTAAAATTATTGCTAGTGATAAGTCACAGGAAGTATTCAGTTAGCTTTCATAATGAAAGGAATTGGTGTTTATAATATGGTGGGGGTTTTTGGTTAAAAGTGGTAAAGAAAATAAAATGAAATTAAGTTAATAAAAACAAATTAAAGCAAGAAGTGAAAAATGATAAAATTGATGAATGAGCTTCGAGATCCAATTCTCGGTTCAATCTTAGCTTACACACAAATAAGCATACTTCAATGCCTTTTATTCTCATATCTCTAGAATAAGCTCTCTAAATTTAGTCAACAGCTACATTATGAGTTAGGAAACAAATTAATCAAGGTAACAACCACATAAACTCTGGTCATTTAACCTAGATTATGTTATCCCTAATGATTCAAAATCATTAGTTACCACAAATGAATCCAAACATAACTATTACGTATTGTATTTAAGATTATAGTAATAAGATTACATAAAAACAATCAAATAGAGTATTCAATCATTCTTACACAATACCTAATTCAATAAACATAGGATAACATAAACAATCAATAACAGATAAAGAACACAATACACAATGGAGAGCTGCCCAAAATGTGTCTTTGGCTTCGATTTCACCTCAGAACTAGAATGGGGAAGCCTAGCCGTCTATGGGTCTCTAAAGAGTGTGTGCTCTGCCTTTATTTTGATTTGTTTCTACATTTAATTTGTTAAAATAGAAAGTTGATTGATGATATAAAGTAAAAATTATCTTAATTGATAATAAAAATTATTTTGTACATAATAAATATTTGTAATTCATACTAAATGACTACAAGTATGCTATTTATTTGGTGACCGTGGATGCTCTGATTGCTACGATGAGGTGCTACCCCTCCCTTTCAACTCATCCACCTTATTACAAAGTTGAGTTATATACTCCATCGATTGTTGCAACTGAGTTGCCAATATTTGTGTTGTGCTCCGAAGCTCATGGACTTCATTGGGTGCGAACTGCCTAGTAAATGTTGTATTGGATGTGGAGGATTGCGAATAATATGTGTTCGCAAATGAACCTAAGCCAATTATCCTTCCACGACGGTCCTTACCACCCACTGCATGAAGATAGGTTTGAATATAATCAACATTTTCAAATTGCTGAGACTGTCGTTGAATGCTTTCTTGTATTTGGTTATATTAGAAGGCAATGTTTCTGTTAGTAAGTGATAATTATTAAGCATTAATATTAAAGCATAAATTTCATATACATTTAGTTCTCCACATCGAGTGTTGACGAAGGTCACACCGTCATGCTTCTTAGTGTGAGTGTGCAAAAAGAACTGACGAGGTGTAGGCTTCGTGCCTCTGCAAAAAGAACTGACGAGGTGTAGGCTTCGTGCCTGTAGACTTTCCTTCATCAGAATAAAATGTTATAAGTAAACTACAATTTATAAAAATTTCAACAAAATTTTCTCTATTTTTATGATATTTACACCCTATTGAGCAAAGAAAATAACTCAATATCACAGTCATATATGGCACCAGACATTTGTAACATTATTATTCTCCATAATACACATATTTTCATTCCAAAATTCTAAAACAAAAGGAAAAACAAATGATAAGTACTTATAATGTAATAATATTTATCTAATTAATGTATAAACATCAATTAAAAAACAAAAAATATTTTTTTGAACCTCAAACTCCTAATAGTAAAATTCGTTTGTCGCCTAAGAGATATTCCTCCATATATAACCCTCAAGATCAATTTTCTCCTTAAATTTGGATGTCATGTTTCTTAAGCATAGTCTAAACAAAATCAACCTAATATAAAAACAATTAATTTTATACCATTTTTAAAATTTAAACCTATAACTTAATTATAAACATGTGATGTTTCATGTATTTTCACTTATAGATTGTTGACAATTGTAATGTAAGTTCTTCCATTAGCTACCTCAGCTTCAGGATGGAGACCGCCTCCTTCATCCGCATCGTTTACCCCTGATATCTCTATCGGTATAGGGGTGGTGGATGGAGTAGCAACAGGTACGGAAGGTGATGCCTCATCTACAAGTGTAGTAGTTGTAGATACAATATTTGATTCGGTTGCAGCTACAGAATGTGATGCTTCACCTGGACAATAACTGGCTCAAAATCGTGGTCTGAACCTTGATCACATCGTATCCTGTTATCTCTTTCGTGGCATATTTTAACCTAAAATTCATATTTGATTGAATATTCCATAAATATAACAATTTCAATTCAATATTTCACACAATATATTGAAAAGGAAATAGTTAATTTGTTGAATATAATATTCTATTACAAACACAAATTAATCGCTATCAGCACTTAAATGTAAATCAAAATCATCATCATCATCTTTTTCAGGAGGCAATGATTCATTATATTATCCAAGAATTTTATCAAAACTACGATCAGAAATATGCCCTTCAGACTTTATGTTCAATATTCGAGCAATTGAAGGCAATTAAGTCATGGTCTCATAATTTAGCCATAATTTTTAGTCAACTGAGTGTAGTAAGTCAAAAAATTGTTTTACATGTGAGTTTAGTTCTTCTTCAAGATTTTCTATATTTTCCTGAAAGGTATAACCGACTGCATCACAAACTATTTAAATGTAAGGATTTTCATTTGCATCCACATTATTTGTTCTAAATCCAATCCCCCCTTCAAACTCATTTACATTCACTAACGAGTGTATCTTTAACCTTCATATCTTCCCCATCCTAATTCTTATGACACCTTCTACTGGCATTCGCAACCCATCCTTAAACCCACAAACAAAGCCACGAAAGACTTCCTAAGAAGCAAGAAACAAAAGGTTGATTGGTTTAAAATTATCTGGAGCAAAGTTTTAACCCCAAGGATCTCCTTCATACTATGGCTAGCAGTCCTAAATAGGCTGAACATGGCAGATAGAATTCACTACTTACAAATGGACAAAACTTGCCCACTATGCAAGAACCATGTGGAAACAAGAGATCATCTCTTCTTCACATGTCTTTATAGTATATATGTATGGGAATTTATAATTGACAGATACCTATGGCTTAACCTGGGGAATACTATTTTAGAGGTGATACAAAAATTTATTACTCCTACAACTCCTCAAAATGCTAGCAGACAGATCCAAGTTCTGTCCCTAGGTCTCTGTTTATATAGACTATGGAAGCATAGAAACCTCAAACGGTTTGGAGGAACCAACACGCCCAAACAGGTCCTCGCATTTGAGATTCTCTATGAAATCAGAGAAGTCATTCTACTACGCAATCTCAATCTTACATGCAACACAAACATCCTATTTCATTGAATGTCTAAGTAGAAGCTATGGTTGAAACATATACACAGTTATGAAAGAGATGAAGTTACAAAGTATAGAAAAGAAGCAATGAAGTAACCAAAATACCTAATTCCCTTATTCAGAGCTATAGCAACCTTCAGACCGCTCAGAGACTCTCGCCATTAGAAGGAAGCTTAAAAGGAGAGCTCAACGCCTCTTGAAGATGAAGAAACCATTGAAGCCCTAATTTGGAAGCTTCGTGACTCCCCGACTGAGTTGAGAGATATTTTGATACCACTTACAACAACCAAACAAGGATCATGTGTCTTACCCTTAGGCACGATGTCGTTTGATTGTTTGATTGGATCTCATGTTCCCACGGTGTCGTTTTGCTTTTTTCTTAAATGTTGGTGTAAATTTGTGTATTTCCTTCTTCTTATTTATATAAAATTCTTTTTATTTTAAAAAAAAAACTTGTTTATATACTTGTTTGTTTCAAGTAACTCTTCTCCTTATAGGATGACATTGTAAATAAAATTGATGTTGAAATGTTAGTTAAGTGTGCCCATTCTGTGAAAGATGGGGTCACCCGCAACCATGTATTAACACTTTTGACATCCATTATAAAATTCATTCCAGAGAAAATATTGCAGTATATAGGCTATGCTCACTATGATCGAAGAATCAACTGTGACGTAGTTTTGTTAATTCATCTAGTGATCTCTTACAAGTTACATTATTTTAAATTTGTATTTGGCAGTGAAAACTACTTGCATCTCTGTCTTTATTTTGTGCTTATTATTTTACCAAATATTTGTTAGCAAAATTTTTTAATTGAAATATTAATTTCATTTCAAAAAGAAAAAAGGGTTAGCTTCTTTATTACTTCTTCCTTTGAATTGTCCCATATTGAAAACAAGCCTTTTTTTTTTTATAGAAAACGGGCCTAAGCCGAAAGAAAAACTACAGATGAGTCACACCCACTATGTCAGCAAGTAACAAAGGAGAAATGCCAGCGACCGGTTCAGGGAACCAGTGCATGCCTAAAGGCAATCCATAACTATACGTAGCTAGCCAATCCGCGCAACAGTTACCCTCCTGATATATATGTCGTACCCGCACGTCCCAAGTCTTGGTCGCAAGTAAGGAATTGATCAACAAATGTATAGATTGATATCCACTCCCAGTGTGTCTTTAAGGATCTTATATCTATTGTTGTTCCTTGTTGGTTGTCCAAGATGGGAAATATTGACAAATTGCTATAGGTTCTCTCATCAGTTTTAGTGTTAGGCATTAGTTGAGTATTATACTGGGCTAGTTGCTTTCAAACTAATGTTATATTTCTTCTTATGCTTACAGGTTTTTGAGAAAGTATTGCCTGAGGTTGTTGATCACACAGGGGAATGAACCCAGTGTAAAAGACATTTGTGATACAATACTTGATACTCATTTGGGCTCTGTGAAAGACCTTGGCCACAGCTATGTTAGATATATTCTAATTTATGAAGTGGTCTCTTTACTTATTGTTTTATCTATAAGAATTGCCCAACTTGACATTAATATGTTGTATAGAAACAAATAATCATCTTTTAGAGCTAGAGCTCTCTTCTTTATATCGATTATTTTCATTTCCTTGCTTGCTTGCATCTGCTATGAAGAGTGGAATCTAATGATTTTTGATGATTATAGTATTGATATTGGCAAGCACCTATAGGAGAGTAGCAGTAAGAAGAGGGTACATAATTATTAATACAGTAGTGCTGGTCGTTCCACCCATTTCTTGGAGATTTCATGAGCCTTATAGGAGCTGTATGTCAGGGAAGATTCAACATGTAGTACGCTCCTGTTCAGGGAAGATGATACTTCTTCCATTTCAAGTCATTCGACTCTCCTATCAAGTTCTCTTGAAAAATCAACAACAGAGAATAATATATAGTAAATGAATATTTGTCCATGAACACTGTGATTTCATTGATAGACTTTCAAGGTCTTGCGGAGAAGACGTAGAAAAACGAGGGAAGAGACTTATAATGGTGGTTACATATTCATGGATCGCATCCCAGTACATCAACTTCTTCCAATATCATATGCCAAATTTCTCTGTCGTCATTCTTTGCCAGACATGCGCCAAAAGATTTATCATCGTCGCCACACCCACCGTGCTTGTTATGATAAGCTTGTAGATGCAAGGCTCGAGCTCCTTAGAAGATTCTCTAATGTTGAGTGCACTTACAACCTCGACCATGAGAATGTAACTTGTACGTTACATTAGATACTACCAAGGTCTGATTTGCAGCGTAAAGAATTACAATACTTGGGCATAAGATTCTGAGATCCCGCCAATTCTTCTAAGTAAATAATAAACTCCTTTCCTTTTCTCCACTTGCGAGCTGAATACACTGCTTGCACTCAACAACCATATCATGCCGCATTTAAGTTAGCCTGCTTAAATCTGCAAGTTACCTTAACTTTGCTTGTCGGCATCAACATTATTGGCTTCTATTATCACATTCCTCTCCCAATCCCATAATTTTCTGTGAACTGGACCCTCCCTCTAAAGGGTGCAAGCGATAAGCATAATTTTCATCAATATCATAGGATCTAGAAATCACAAAATTCACAAATATTCATAATTTTATTCTCATATATAAATATAAAGCTTTCAAATACTAATCTTTCACTATTGCTCAATAATGCGAAAATGATTCTAAGTAAGCTCTTTATTCAATTTGTCTCTTTACTTAAACTTTATATCTCACTTAGTTATGGTAGGATTAATTTCTAACATTTTCCTACTTTAATCGTGTGACTTTATGCAATATGTTGGGCAAATAATTCAAGTAATCTTAATATGCAATAGTTATCATTCATATACATTTGTATCATTACTAATCATAACCAAGTATAAGATTAATAAGAGTAATGGTGATCATATATTTTTAATTTAATGTGCTCTCTTCCATGTACCAATATGCTAGCCCTCCTACTTAATCGTGATTATAAATTGGAAGTATATAACAGAATTTACCATTCATCTCTATTTTCAACAACATGTATACATAAAGAAGAAAACATAAATTGGAAATAACACGTTCATTAATATGCAAAGAATGTCCAATATATAATAAGAGTCGATACAATATTACTGTCTAATAATCATCAGCACACATAATGCACATATTCTTTACATGAACAAAAAACACTTTAGGTGGTAACTATTTTGTCAAAGGGTTAGCTAATATAAGATCAGTGCTAATATGCTCTATTGACGCTCTAATTTTATGAATCTCCTCCTTAGTGGCAAAGTATTTCAATTCCATGTGTTTAGCACCTTTGGAATACTTGTTGTTCTTAGAGAAGAAAATTGTTGCAGAATTGTCACAATAACTTTTTAGCAACATTGCTATACTTACAAAAATTATAAACCCTTAAATAAAGTTCTACATCCATTTAGCTTGAATCATTGCCTCAAAGCAAGTTACAAACTCAATATCCACAGTGAATGCTACAATTACAAACTGCTTCACCCTCTTTTATAAGATGGCTTCTTCAACTAATAGATAAACGTAGCCAAAAGTAGATTTTCTTACATCTACACAGTCAACAAAGTCTGAATCTTAATATCCAATCAGCTCGAGGTGATCAGACCTCCTAAAGGTGAGCAAGGATTCTATAGTTCCCTACCAATATCTCAGAACTTTCTTTGGATCTTTCTAATGATCCATACTAGGATTACTTTGGTATCTCCTCAACATCCCCATTGCAAAACTTATGTCTAGTCTCGTACATGTTTGAGCATACAATAGGCTCACAACTACAAACATATATGAAATTGATTCCATTTGTTTCCTTTCTAAATTACTTTTCGAACATTGTATAAGGCTTTTTTTTTCTTAAATTGGAATTGGTGATGTTGAACACTTTTCCTAAATCTCTCTAACACTTTATTATATATTCTTTTTGAGATAAACCCAACAATCTTTGTTATCTATCACGAAATATTTTTATTTCTATCACAAATGTCACCTCACCCTTATCTTTCATTTCCAAATGATTAGAGAGAAATTTCTTAGTCTCATTGAATAGACCAAGATCATTAGTTGTAAGCAAGATATCATCACCATATAATACCATAAAAATAAACTTACTTATACTAACCTTTAGATCTATACATCGATCAATAGTGCTTTCTTTAAGTCTAAAGGAAACAATAACATCATTAAACTTAAGATACCATTTTCAAGAAGCTTGTTTAAGTCCCTATATTGGCTTCTTCAGTTTATATACCATGTGTTCCTTTCCAGGCTTTTTGAACCCTATTGGTTAGTCCATATAGACTTGTTCCTCTAAATCTCCATTCAGAAAGGCAATTTTCACATCCTTTTGGTGCCACTTTAGACCATAATGAGTCATCAAAGCCATAATAATTCTAAGTGTATCCTTCTTAGAGATTGGTGAGAAGGTCTCCTTGTAATTAATGCCTTTTTTTGGGTAAATCCTTTAGCAACTAACCTGGACTTGTAACGTTGTAGGTTACCAAGAGAATCACGTCTAGTCTTAAAGACACATTAACAACCAATTCTCTTATAACCATCTAAAAATTCCATAAGATCCTAAACATCGCTATGTTCTATAGATTGAAACTCATCTGTCATAGCATCTAACCACTTATCAGAATTTTCATTGTTCATAGCTTATGAAATTAATTCCCAAGTCATTTTTAGACTCACATAGATATACCTCATAGTTATTAGAAAATAGTTGGTCTTTCTTTCTTTTTGAGACCTTCTTAATGCTATTTGTTATGATTCTTCTACTATAGGTTAATTTACTTCATGTTCAATTTCATTATAAACAAGAAGTTCATTAATTTGCTTTCTTTATGATTATTATGTGGTTCAATAATCTGTGGAACAACAACTTAAGTAGGTGTACAAGTCATAGGGATTTGCACCACTATAGGGTCTTGCTCTCCCATTTCTTGAATATCCACTATATGTGGTGTTTTACTCACACTATTCTCACTACATTCAATGAACTCGACATTGTGTATTACACACAAATACTATGTCTTTTAAGGAATTTAGTAAAAGGACTAGGATTTTGACCACTTTCATCGTACTTACCCTAATATTCACTACCTCTATTATACCTAACCATTTTCACCTTTCTGTCTAATTTCCTTTGAACCTTATTTATATAGACCTCCAAGGAATTTATAGCCTAAGATTTATCATGTAGCAAATAAACATATCCATAATGTGAATACTTATCTATACAGGTAATAAAATATTTTTCTTTGTTGAAAGGAAGCACATTAAATGATCCACATCTATTAATGTGAAATATTTCAAGAAGCTAAGTGCTTCTTATGACTCCTTTTTTTAATGTGTGTTTTGATTGTTTGCCTTTAATACAATCCACACAGATGTTAAGATTAGTAAAATCCAATTTAGGAAGTATTTCATTCTTTACTAATCTTTGAATTCGTTCTTTGGAAATGTGTCCCAAACCCCTAACTCACAAGCAAGCAGATCATTAATCAAACTACGTTTGCTACCAATATTGGGATTCAAGGTTAATAAAGTTTCAGCATAAACAACTTCAAGGATTACTTTATATACACAGTACACCATTATCAATCATATGGTTATGTTTGTACAAACTGAAACTAACACTACCAAATCTAAAAGAGTATTAAGATCTATCAATTTTAGATAAAGAAACTAAATTCCTAGATATATTAGGTACATAAAAAGTTTCACATAAGTCTTGATATCCAGTGCCTAGGATTGAGAGATAATCCACTGGAACTCTCATTTTGTTGCCCATAAAGACAAATCTTTCATTTAACCTTATTGTTTGGGTCATAAGGAATCCCTGCAAGGTATTATAAACATAAGTAGTATAACTAGAATCAATACACTAAGTATTAAAAGGAACTTCAGTGAGGTTTGTTTCAAACTCACATAAGTAGTAGGCTTATCTTTCGTCTCAAACCATGTCTTATGTTTAGAACATTCCTTTTGGAAGCAAGGGCGAAGGGACAGTGTGGGCACTGTGGGCAGCTGCCCACACTGCCCAAAAATAAAAATTTACTTTTTCTTTATAGAAGTTGAACAGACTCACCATCTGACACTACGGTACCCGAAGCAAAACTAAGTCTATGGATTTGGTTCATAACTTGTTCAGTCTTTTGCTTCCTCCTTTAAACGCCATCCTTCTCCTTTGTGTCTTACCT
>JANZLH020000027.1:224575-236301 GCA_026770325.2 Erythroxylum fimbriatum | reverse complement strand
GATGATATTGTCATAACTGGTGATGATGCAGAGGAAATTACAAGACTCAAGACAGCCTTAAGGAAAGAATTTGAAGTTAAAGATTTAGGAGAAATGAAGTATTTTCTTGGCATGGAAGTAGCAAGATCAAAGAAAGGGATTTACATCTCACACAGGAAGTATATTCTTGATCTCTGGAGAGAGACTGGAATGTTAGGATGTAAACCAAGTACCACTCCTATTGACAGTACAAAGTTTGAGGATGAAGAGGATAAACTTGTTAACCATGAAGAATACCAAACACTAGTGGGAAGACTGATTTATTTGTCTCATACTAGACCATATATTGCTTTTGCCGTGGGTATTGTAAGTCGCTACATGCATGCACCAAGGAGGAAGCATTTTGAGGCAGTTTATAAGATCCTACAATATTTAAAGGGTATTTCTAGAAAAGGATTATTATTCAAAAAGGGAGATCAAAATAAATTGAAATATATACTGATTCAGATTGGACAAGTTCAGAAGAGGATAGACGATCAACCACTAGGTATTGCACTTTTGTGTGGGGAAATTTGGTCACGTGGCAAAGTAAGAAGCAAAAGTTGGTAGCCAAAAGTAGTGCTGAAGCTGAACTAAGAGCTGTTGCAAAAGGGATTTGTGAAAGTCTCTGGTTAAAGAGAGTGTTGATAGAATTGAGAATCAATTTTGAGACACCTATAAAACATTATTGTGATAACAAGACAGCCCTAAGCATGACACACAATCCAGTCCACCATGAGAGAATAAAGCATGTTGAAGTTGATCAACATTTTATCAAGGAGAAGATAGAAGATGGAACAATATGCCTAACTTATGTCCCAACAAAGAAGCGGACAGCTGATGTGTTTACCAAAGGACTTCAAAGACAAGTGTTTGAAGAATGTATCAGCAAGTTGGACATGATTGATATCTAGATCTAACTTGAGGGGAAGTGTGGTCAAGATATGTATTATCTCATAATATTACAATCTGATTGTAATCAAATTCTATAGATTAGATATCAGTATCTTAGAGATATTTTAGGATTATCTTTCAGTATCTGTATAGATTATCTAGCATATTTTGTACTCCTATCCTTGTATATATTTACTGCGTTCACTAATAGAGAAAATAAGCTCTTATTCACAGAATTCGTAACCAAATTCTACATATAGTATTATGGTTGAAGTTGTTTAAGTCATGATTGGATTCTTAAAGTTCTCTATTATTCCAAAAAGCTTGGTAAATGTCATTGAATCTTAGAATGGGAAGGTTTAAACGATTCTTCACTAATTGTATTGATGTAGGAAAAATAGAAGAATTATTAACTAGTAGCTAAAAATCACTAACTTAGGAAATGTTTCTGATATCACACCGCTGGAATATCAAGTTTTAGGGTTGAATTTTGGCTAAGAATGTTGAAATTTCAGGCGTTGTATAGCTAGAATTTTAAGGTTTGATTGTTGAAAATTTAGGCTTAAGATTTCAGATATAATATGGCTAAAATTTAGGTAAGGTTTGCTAGAATTTAGTGAGGAACAGAAACAATGGATAGTAGGAAAATTAGAAATCACTCGTAAGGTCTAAGAATCACTATTTTTTGGTAATTCTAAGAATCATACACCTTCTGGTTGAAAACCCAAGTTTGTAGAAAAAAAAATTCAGATTGCTTATTCTTGGTGAAGAGTTGAATACATAGATATATATATATATAGTTCTTAGATTCCTTATTTTAGTAGAAAAGGGTCCTAATTTAAATCTTATAATAATAAAAATTCATGTCAGATTATGTAGTATTATTTGGAAAGATTGTATAGTTATAGAGATCATATAAATCTTGGGCAGTGTTGAGAGAAGCAAACCACTTGATACAAAAGACCAAACTTAATGGAAAAAGGATAGTAATATTGTGTGATCTTCAGTTATGTAAATGAACAACGATATTGCAGCATATCCAACCAACACCAAATTACATCCCCATTCTTGATTATTAGGCCAAAGGAGGAATGGATTGAGTTGTAAGATTAAGTTCTTCTATGACCTGCTTGGAGACAAAATTATGAGTAGATCCACCATCAATTAAAATTAGTACCCCTCAACCTATAAGAGACCCCTAGAGCTCCATTGTAGTGCCTGATGTCTTCCTTAGGATTGCATGGAACAAGATTTCAGCACAATCCTCCATGGTTTTTTTTGGTGCAGATTAATCGACCTCCTTTGTTCTCTTGTCATCATCCATGAGCTCCATTAATGCAACGACTGATTGTTTACAACAATGACCAAGGGCAAATTTATTGTTACATCTAAAGTAAAGTCCCTTATTTCTCCTAGCTTGCCTCTCTATGTCCCACGTTTGACAATTTGTAGAAAGATTGGATGAGTTCAAATCTTGTAGGCGTGGAGGAGGAAGCACAGACATGGTATTTAAGATTTGGTCGACCCAACTTGTTTTCTTTGACCCCTAGGCTAACTAGGCTTTAGTTTCATGCTCCAAACCTAAATTGTAAGCCTTATAAACAATGTTGGTTTTATGAATCCTAACATCAGTTGTTAATTCTCCTTTAGACACCTAATAAAAAATCCCAGCAAACAGTGTTCAAGCCAATTTTTATCTCGTGTAGCTTGTTTTGCAAATTCTTGCCTATAATTTTATGTGCTGCCAACCTATTTAATGCTGCGAAGGTGTTCATTTGGATTTAGAAATTCACCTAGACCATAGTTTTCTTTCAAAGTCGTGACCAAGTCCTCGCAATACAACAAAATGCGTTCAAGGTTAACCCAAGCAAATAAATCTATCGCATCTCAATCCAAATACATTGTTGCAATAACTACCTTTAATTCATCAGGAGTTTGATAATAATGAAAATATTTTTCCTCCTTAAAAATCTAGCCTCGTGTTTTGAAAACTTAATTTTGGTGTGAGGTTTATGAGCAACACTTTTAAGCCACCAAGAATTGTTTGTATCATCATCTTCCTTGTAGCTTTACCTCGTTCTGGATCCCTTTGGTTGGCTCCAACATGTGCAGAATTACTAGATTGAGCCCTGAGTGCTGCTACTTCCGCTACCGAGAGATCAATGGAATGTAAATTGGACGTAATGGCAATTAATTGTTGAAGAACTAGATCTAGGTTTTGGGTAGTTTCTGGATCGTTGGTTGACACAATGATGTGTGCTTATACCTTGGTAATCAAACAGGCATCCAATACTAAAATGATAGGTATAATATTCAGCAATAGAAAACAGTACTTAAAAGAGTATGAATAGTTGGAATGATAAATGAAAGTATCTTAGCAAATATTATTCCCAACAAGTGTCTGTATGGAGTGGACCAACTCCATGTTAGGAAATCATGCCAAGATTGGATCCAATGCACAGTAAAATAATTACGAAATTTTTTCATATTTAATTTTTTAAAAGCCAGGATCTCTTAAAATTAGATAAGATGATTAATACATAAACCATAATAAAGCAAAAGTCATATTTGTACGTTATTCTGAAGCTTGATCATTTTCTTGTCGTATCGTTCAAACCTTTTCTGAAATCTGCTCATCTCAAACGATATATACCAAACAAGTTGAGAGAACTCTATAATTATTAGAAAGACGATTAGGCAAGGAGTGTTAGTTCCCTTAGAGTTTAAATCTATTTATAATAGGTTTTTGACATTTTAGTACTTTAAAAGAAATAAAATTCTGATTTCAATTAAACTTTAATTAAAATTAAAAAATAATTTAAATTAAATATAAACTATATCCAAATAAAATCTAATATCTCATATTGATCTTTCTTTATTAAATATTTCATAGTTAATTATAAAGTTTCTCAAGCTTTAAAATCAAGTGTAACTTAATTAAAATATTTTTTCTCTCTTCAACCCGTTTATTATGTGTAACTCATTAAGCTTCCAAATATGTTGACAATAAATACAACTTATAACTCTAAATCACATTTAGGATTAGATAAATTAAACTATTTTAATTTTTTAATTACACAATTTTTATTTGTTAAATTTGTAATGGACCTACGAGCCCATATGAGGAGAAAAGTTAGACCACACACAAGCCCAAGTAAAATTCCATCCTAATACTAATTGGCAATAGGTGGAGTAGCCCACTATGTTTATATATTAGTTTTCTTTCCCTTCTTTTTTTGATGTGGAACACTCACATATGGGTATTCTCAACACTCCCCCTCACATGTGAGTCCTTTTTTATTTGGGTAATCTGGAGAGGTACGTAAACAATCCTCATCAGGGCTGAACTTTTGATTGAAGTCAAATAGGTCCCCTCCTGGGCAAATAATGCTACTGGGCCACTTGCTCGATGCGGACTTCAAATTTTTCTTTAGTTGCTTAAATGATGGGCCCCCTTCTTGGCAACAATAGGTTAAGATCTTCACTGGCTCTGATACCATGTTAAATTTGTAATGAACTTACGAGTCTACATGAAGAGGAAAGTTAGACCACACACAAGCCTAAGTGAGGTTTCATCCTAAAACTAATTGGTAATAGGTAGAGTAGCCCACTAGGCTTATATATTAGTATTCTTTCTCCTCTTTCTTCAATGTAGGATACTTACATGTGAGTATTCACAACAATATTCATAAATCAAGATTGACGTTTAACAACGTATCGTGACTACCCAAATATTTAAAAATGTTAAAAATATTTTGATTAACTTTTTTGTGCATGATTTTTCACAACTTATTGAACATCTCCACCCAAAATAAAACAGCTTTGACCACAACAATCCACAAAACCAACATCACATCAAGCCAGCTTCTCTTTTGCAAATTTTATTGAATTGAGTTTCATAAGCCAATAGTTGGTTGCGGGATTCTAAGGGCTCAAAACTTATTGAAATTTCCAAAAGCTTATAAACCTTGACAAGGACTCTTCAAATTTCAAATAGCTGTAGTCACAAATTCCCACTAGCTTATTGTGTTATGGATTAAGGGTTATGGTACCAGGAGCTATGAACATATTCACATTAATCTTAATGAATTTGTAAAATTATGAGTTTTTGAAAACTTTTTCAAATTTTTACTCAAATCTAATTTGAGTATAAGATTAGGATTTGCAACATTTGCATAATCAATTCCTTAATTTTCATTAGCAATCAAACAATTTTAATCAAATTATAGAATTAAAGTTGGCTTTGATACCAATGAAGTATTTTGAGGGAGTATGGGAAAAAATTAGACCGAAACCAAGTGAGCTCATATACAACCAAGAGATTATGTCTCAACCAAAACCTTAAAGCAATAGGCTATAAGTCTGATCCTTATATATAACTCACTTTATTCTTATGTCTCTTTTCGATGTGACATTGCTCCACTTGTGAATTTCCAACATCCCCCCTCACTATTGGATCTATCCATAACAAACTAGCTTCTCCTCAACCTATAGCTTATAGGAAGGCATTTGAGTTGCTTCATGAATCACTCATTCTTTTGACTTAAATTCATGAATCTCTATTAGTCGGACTTCGCCAACCTAACTCTGATACTAATGAAGGGCTTTGAGGGGGTCTAGAGAGAACTTGTACCGAATCCAAGTAAACTCATATACAACTAGGGCATCATATTTCATCCTAAAACCTTAAAGCAATAAGTTATGATTCCTATCCTTGTATATAACTCACTTCATTTTTATGTCTCTTTTCGATATGAGATCTTTACTTGTGAATTTCCAACACTCAACAACAGAAATAATAACATAAGAAAATCTGAAAATTACTAGTCCTAGATCTAAGGATAACGTGCAACAATTATGCACACTACTAAGAAACTCCTATTCTTAAGGCTGGACGACGTACACATGGTTAACTCCTTCCAACTAAGCTTGCTTTTCATGTTTCTGGCTCTTGGAGTATGTGAGCAAGGAAGCTTTTGTATCAGGATGTTGTCTTTGGTGTCTCATGTCTTGAACTATATATACAGGTTGGGGAAGATGAATTTGGATACATGCTTGCTGATATATTGAAGGAGAATAATGTCAACAATGAAGGCATGCGCTTTGATCCTGCTGCACGCACTGCCTTAGCATTTGTCACATTGAGGAATGATGGAGAACGTGAATTTATGTTCTACCGCAATCCAAGTGCAGATATGTTGCTTCAAGAAGCGGAATTGGATTTGGATTTGATCAGGAAGGTACGTGATAATTGTGATTAGATCAGTCAAAAGGCCTTTGACATATGAAGGAAATGAGGAAGTGAAAAAATGAAGTATCTTGGAGACTAAATAATTGTTGGCGCATTTGTTTGGGTACAGCAAGTTTTTGCTTTTCTTAAATTTGTCCCACTTATTGCATTATTCTTTCATTATGCTCATGGATTTGGGTGAGCATGCCGATTATATCAGTTAGCCCTTTGTCTTCTTCATAGTCAAACTCTTTGTCAGTCTTGCATTAAAGAATTGAAATAATCACATATTTTGAAACAACAAAATGGTGATGCCAACAGTAATGAAGAACAAGGTCGTGGTTGCAAATTTTATTTACATGCATTGACAGATTAAAGACGGAAATGGATGATATTATCAGTTGTTCGACTAAAATACATCCACCTAAGATGACTATTACTCTCACAATTTGCATGCTCTTGTCTGCTGTAGCGGGATACCTTCATCATCCTCTAATTTAATTTCTGATTTGTACAATATTTTTTCCCTTTTTTGGCAGGCAAAGATCTTTCACTATGGCTCTATAAGTCTTATAACAGAGCCATGTAAGTCAGCACACATTGCAGCAGCAAAAACTGCCAAGGATGCTGGTGTTATTCTCTCCTATGATCCTAACTTGAGGCTTCCCCTGTGGCCTTCTCTGGAAAGTGCGAGAGAAGGAATTCTAAGCATTTGGGAAATTTCTGATATTATTAAGGTATTGATCTCTTTCAGATGCAGATTCAGTTCCTTGTCCTCCATAGCAGCTGTTTCTGTTCTATTTTATGGAGGCAGAACTTTACATGCACTTTTAATGAAATCACTAAACTGTCTTCAGATAAGTGAAGAAGAAATCACTTTCTTAACCAAAGGAGAAGATCCATATGATGATGCTGTAGTTCGTAAGTTATTTCATCCAAACCTTAAATTACTTCTCGTAACTGAGGGTCCAGATGGTTGCAGGTACTACACCAAAGTAAGTCCCAGCTTTGCCAACAATTCCAGCTTTCTCTTTCTTAGTTACCTAAGTTTATATTTACGCAACTTTTTATAGAGGCGGGGGTTTTTCGGGTTATCTATGTGAGAATGACCTAAACTTTGTTATTTATCAAGAATGTTGAATTAAATGTCCAAAAAAATAACGTACTAAAATTGGCATTAGGTATTAAGGAAAATTTACTTATTACAGCATATTAAAGAATCTGATATTATTTGAGGTGTTATTACAAATGGTATTTTATGGGAAATGCAGTATTTGGTGTAGCCAATTATCCATATTCTCATGAACACCATGGTTTGTCACTATTGCTCCTTCATGTCATTTATCAAAATGCATGTGCAAGGTGAAAATAATGGTACAGTGATTCCTAATGAAGTTTTAAGGGGTTATTAGGTTCTTGTAAGATTTTATTAAAACTGTATTTTGTTTGTTCATAGAACAATGACAAAAATTACTCGCACTTGTTAGATTGTGATGTTGCAAAATCCCTAAATTTCTGCAATTGCCGTTTGAACTGCTTATTTTACCTTGATGATGGTCCCACCTTTTGATGGCCATGTACATTGGCCTTTGTTTACTGCTACAGGAATTCAATGGGAGAGTCGAGAGTTTAAAAGTTGAGGCCGTTGACACAACTGGTGCTGGGGATGCATTTGTCGCTGGATTATTATCAAACTTGGCTGTGGATTTGTCCATACTCGAGGTAATGCCATTTATTTAAGATTTTGTGAGCTAATGCTAGAATATATATTTTGTACAAATATGAACCTATGTGATTGCATACCTATTATACTTTATTCATAGCTAGATATGTTGTTTAAAGGACAGCATTTTCAATAATCTGAAAATTGGAACTATAACCTTTCCTCTTGGATCCAGATTCACTGTTAACTATCACCAACTTTTTCATTGGAATAATATCTCTGTAGATGACAAGAAATTTGATTAAAAAGATAGATAATTTGTATTTGGGGTGGTGAAACAAAATAATAATAAGGTTATTTTACATATTAATGCATTATAAACTAGATGAAAAAGAATAATCAATCACATGTAACTTGTGGCTCTATATCTCGGTAGATGGTTGTGTATTTAGAAAGCAGTGCAGAATTGACCTCTTCCTCATAAGTTTACTCCTGCTATGTTACTGTTTTTGACTTTTGAAGAATTACTTCATACACAAGCCTCCTTGTGAACAAAGAAAAAAGGAATTGTGACTGAGATTCAGCAGCGAATGGCGTTTTATTGAAATTTGCAGTAATTAAATTAATATGTGAATTCTAGTAAAGGTTATCTGAATGTAATAGTTGAAAAAAGTAGGTCGGCAAGGCCGAATTTATATTAGTTGATGTTCATCAAATTTCACATTCACAGCAAGCCGATATTCAGGAAAAAAAAATTAACAGATTGGATTCAAAGATTTGTTTCCTGTTCTGTTTCTATATTTATAACGCCCTTCCTCCCATCCACCAGTACTGGTTAGATAACTTTTCCTTGCGTTGTAGTTAGTGACTTGGACATACCAATATACTTTAACACTTGCTTATTTATCTTGTAGAATGAGGAGCAATTGAGGGATGCCCTCAAATTTGCTAATGCTTGCGGTGCAATGACCGTGACTCAAAGAGGTGCCATTCCAGCTTTGCCAACTAAAGAAGCCGTTCTGAATGCCATCTTCAAGTCGGTCGTATAATCTGTTTGAACCTCCAAACTTTGAAATGCTAGTGCCCCAGCTGTTAGCTTAGGATCTAATTGTTTCCAGTGATGGATAAATACTTGTCTCCTTGGCCTAAAACTTGTTAATGTATACCAATAAGATCACTTCTTTTGTTCTATTGATCCATCAGCCTCTTGTATCATATCATAGTATAGTGAGGAGGGTCACAACTTATTTGTAAGGCAATTATTTTGATAGAAGAAGGATTTGATAGAAAGAAAACGAAGGGAAACAAGACTGAAGAGTGCAATGGGAAGCCAGCAAATTTTTAGTTACAGCACATGTTCTTATTTTCCATGCATTCTAAATTTTCTAAACCATAAACTGTCAGAGCAGTCTGTTAATAAACAAAAACTAACCTTAAGTACCATTGGTATAATTCCTATTAGATATGATATTAGTTTTATGCTCTTGTTTTTCTATAACAAAGCTTCAAAAATAGTATAATTTTGTAAAAGGTGATTGAAAACTAGCATAAAGTATATAATACAGTATAAAGCAACTGGTAATAAGAGTAAATCATAAATCATCAATCATATTTCAAAAGAGCTTTTTATTTAGATATTACCTTTTATCATTTCTTTATTAAATTTTGTGGTAATGTTCAATAGAGTTTTCAGAGGGTTTGTAGTCTTTATTACAATTTATATAAACACTTCATTTGTATGTTTGTGTGGTTTTTTATGGGAAAAAAACAATTCATTAATAAGCCTATAAAGGCAACTGGAAGCTAATTACAAGGCAGATTTGTCAAAAGATACAACCAAATAAAGACTTTACAAAAGCCTTAAGAGTAAGACTACTAAAGTTCCATCTTCTCAAAAGAGGAGCTCAATTTGAGGAGCTCAAGTTATAAGTGACCTTATGTGCAATTAGAATCTTTATGATCCAACAACAAACTCTATAAACTAGCGCATATTTGTTAGTTTTGATATTCCTGAAAATCCTTAAGTTCCCTTCTTTCCATATAGAATACAAATAGCAATTGAGGCTTAGGCTTATGCTTAGGCATATTTGATCTTTTTTCCATTTTCTGTATTAGTTATCTGCCCATGCTAGGATTTCGTCTTAATTGCTATAAGAACAATCCAGATCCATAATGTGAAACATTTTGTCCCAAATGGAGGAAGAATAACGGCAATGAAAGAGTAGATGAAAAGTTGTTTCATGTACTAAATTACAGATGCAACAAACCTAATTAATGGAAACCTTAAGCCTGTCTTTTGTTTTTAATCTCCCTCTAGCAGCTAGCCATATGGTGAAAGAGACATTAGGCATCAATGATCCGTTCCACATAATATTATACCTAGGAATAAAGGGAAGATGGGGTCTAATAGCTTTTAAATAGGAAGAATCGGAGAATTCCCCATTGCTTTTAAAGTTCTAGATTGCTTTATTCTTCAAAAGAGGGTTAGCGAGGTAAGTAGGAAAGTATTGAAGCATTATGTCTATACCCCTGCCAATAGTAATCCAAGACCTCTAATCAATTACTTTGGAACTCTAGCATGAATTGGAATTCTTGTCACTAGAGAAGAGAGAACACCTCTTGACTTTAGAAGGCTTAGAGGAGACCATGTATCAAACCAAAACCAGGAATCCTCTCCATTACTAATATGAATTATAAAAGGTGAGTAAATTGTTTGCCTTTCCCCAAGCATGAGAATCAAAAGGCCAAAAGTGTTCCTAATTTTCACTTTATTGCTGAAAGTTGGAGTCTTTCAAATAATATTCATTAGTCAACTTAATCCAAAGAGCTTTTTTGTCATTAAAAAGCCTTCAGATGCTCTTTGCCACTAAAACTATTTGAATCAAGTTGATTGAGACAATCCTAGACCTCCTTCCTACTTTTGCCAGTATAATTCATCCTATTTAATTTTAGAACCCTTAGGATTGTTAGATTTACCAGACCATAAGAAGTTCCTCATGCACTTTTCCTGTTGGTCCCCGTTTCCGGAGCCCAACAAATAGATTCCTGAACCTTGTGCCGAAAACCCTGAAGGGTCATTTGTTGTCATTCCATAATGGTGGTGAGCTCACACTAGTCAAACACCAAAATCATAAGTTGACTTCTTCATAGAAATTGTAATCCTGAGTCTCTAATTTATTTTGAAGTAAGAATCGCCTCAATCGGAGCTCTATAGCTCAAGATATGCTTAAAAAAGCCTAAAAGGACTCATACCTCAAAAATGCTCCCCTAACCGACCTCTCCCTTACTATAATGCAAACTTCCTCAATTTAACTTCAAATGATACTAATGTTTCAGGAGAGAAAGATTAACATCTTAGGAAACTATTGGTCTAAGAATCATCTTAATTGGAGGTCAGATGAGGGAGTTATGCCCAAATGATCAGACCATGTTTACACCCAAAATCAATTTAATCGGATTACTCCTTTAAGTGTACTTAATTTCAACTACCAATTGGAGTTCATCAAATCATCAACTTAATTCATTTTACTCTTCATCTTTAACCACAACTCATCATTCATCATCTTTCTTGTCCATAGTGCCTCACTTATATATATATATAGCAATAGGTCACCCATTAGTTCAAGTAGATAGCCTCATTCAATTATCTCTAATTTCAACCCACATCATCATACCCAATTCATATTCCAATTTGTCAATCATCCATACACAAATTCACATTCCATTATCATAATACACAATTTCCAATCTAACCATCATCCATACATAAATTTATATATCATTTACATCATAAAACAAGAGTTTGACAAACATCAATGGCATTCCAAGCCATGATACAATATTCCGCAAAATCCCAAAATACACAAGATACTTGAATGACAATTGCTTAACATGCAATTACAGCTTTGTATTACATCAATT
>JANZLH020000027.1:211129-224475 GCA_026770325.2 Erythroxylum fimbriatum | reverse complement strand
AACATCAAATTCATCAAAACCACCATAAGTCCGTCATCCCTCACAATTCCTTCAATTTCATGATTAAAAAATGCCTTCATTTTTGGAAAGAATGGCATCATGCAAAGAAGTATATTGATGAGATAGTGAGATTACATGGGATTCCAGATTCCATAGTTTCAGACAGGGATCCTCGATTTACTTCGAGATTTTGGGGAAGTTTACAAGAGGCTTTGGGATCCAACATTTCCATCTTGTTATTAATATTCTTTGGCTAAAAAAGATGTGAGCTACAATGAGTTTAAAAACTAATTAGCATAGAAACAATGAGTTGCACCCTACTTGCCTATGAGAGTGCGCTATTTTACCAAGCCTTGATTTTCCTCTTAAAAATCTCCAATAAAGGAAGAAAATTAGTGAACTCAAGCTTCTTAAAGGAGATAAGGACCCTAAGAAATTTAAAAGGCTAGCTATTTACATTTAAGCCAAAAATATTCTTAAGACTTTCAACATAAGCAACATCAGAGGAAAAATAAATCTTATTTTTGTGTGAGTTAACACTAAGACCATATATCTTGCAAAATTCAAGAAAAAAGTCATACAAAATAAAGACGAAGTTGTGATGAGTTTACCATTTAATATAAGATCATTTGCAAAGCTGGGATGAGTGAGGTGCAAGTCCTTGCATTTATAATGAAATTTGAAACCTGATGTGTTTGAACTATTTTGCGTAATAGTTTTGTTAAGGATCTACATGGTAATTGCAAATAGGTAAGGTGAAATTAGGTCTCCATGTGTTATCCCATTGGAACCTTCAAAGCTACTATTTGGGGCACCATTAATGAGTACTTTGTAGGAGCTAGTGGAAAGGCAGACTTTAATCTAGTAAGCCATCCCAAACTGCTGAATAGGAAATTCCAATTCAAGCTGTCAAAAGTTTTGGAGAATTCGACTTTGATGGCACAACTGTTAATGGATTTGTTTGCATTATAGTCCTTCATTAGCTCTTGCACCAGAAAAATATTATTAGAAACACTTCTGCATGAAATGAAAGCACCTTGAGATCTGTGGATATGATGTTCCTTTGGCCTGTTAGCTAGCAGCTTGGTTAAAATTTTGTAGATAGTTCTACTGTTAAGCAAATTTACCTAATATAAAACCATCAATATCTGCAAGTATACGGATCTTAAACTTGTAGTAATTTTGGTATAGATCCTACAAGGAATTAGCTAAAACTAAATAAACTTAACTTTGTATAAGGTTGGAAATTAGATTTGAGTGAAAATAAAATTCAGAAATTAAAACAATCAAATAAAGTTGAGCACTTAACAATTGAGCTATCATAATAAAACAAGGATGATCAAATATGAAAGTATAGAATTCGTTTTATCATCATTTTGCTCCCTTAACCATTTTTTATTCAATTGGATGTCGATCCTAGATTTCCAAAGGGTTGGATTATTCTCTCTCAATACCTAATCATTTAACCCCAATTAATTATCCCTAATTGATTACGAAATTCCATATTTGCAATATCTCGATTCATAAAAATAGCTTAACGTTTTCAACCAATTCTTAAGTGATCTATTGGATAATCGAGTTTTCATGTAAGATCTCTCTTTGTATGATTATCAATATGATATTTGCATGACTTATTAGGTCGTTAACTCTCATTAACTAACCTAATCAGATTACTTTCGACTTACTCTCTTGATTTGTTGTTGAAGTATTACCAAACATAAATACCACAAAACCATAACATTGTATTGAAATCAACAATAATTAAGTCACAAAATAACTTAAGAACAAATCCTAATATGAAAACTAAAACATCATAAACGTGCATAACATCTTCAATCTTAGTTCATAAATTAAGCTTAAAGAAAATAAGCAAAGGAAAGAAGAAAGAACTTGGTATGGACTAATCTAGAAATGTTTGAACACCTGGAACTCTCCAATGCTCCCTTCTTAATCTTCCTTAATCTAATCCGAATTTTGTAAGATAGAGGCTGCTCTTTTTTTGGAGTCTTTATGTTCTTTTATAGTTCTTGAGGCTTCTAGGGTTCTTTTTAGGATTTATCCACTTAATTTGGTTCCAAAAATAATCCAAAAATGTCAAAATTATGAAAAGACACGAGTGTTGGAAAAGCTAAAATTCACTGGAATTGCTATCTGTACTCTTTTTCATGATCATGTATTGCTTCTTTTAACCTCCATCTTCTGCATTCTTCAATTTTCTAGTTTTCATCACGAACAAACACATCAAACACCCCCTTAAAACATAAAATTATGATCCAATTCTTGCTATGAACTAAACAAACACTTAGAATACATACAATCATTAACAAGAACATAATTCTAAGCATGTACACTTGATAATCATCTAATAAAGACTTAAAAACACACTTAAACATCTATGAAAATATAGTATAATTTACACCCATCAACTACAACATGAAATAGGACAAAAATCATTGATGAAATTAACATTGGGGATCTTAGGAATCATGCAAATATAAGTTGCATTAATCTCCTTTGGGAGTTTCCTAGAGTTTAAGAATTTTGTACAACTTTAACTAGAAGCTTACCAGTAATATGACATATATTGAAGAAATATGCATTGAAACCGTCTGGACCTGAGGCCTTACTTGGACTTAGACTGAAGAGAATATTCTTGATTTCATAATGAGAAGTTGGATGTTGAATCCACTTCAAAGAATTTTGAGATACAAGAGAGCCAATGAGAGCTATAAGATCTAGCAAGTTGAACCTCTCCAATGGCATTGACTCATGCAGGTTGGAGTAAAATCTAATAATCATGTTCTCAGTAGAAGAGATGTTTGAAATCTGTTAAAACCAGTAAATAAATAATTCTATTGTAGTTTCTTCTTACCAAGATTGATTTGTGAAAGAACTTAGTGTTATAGTCACCTTCTTTACGCCAAGTAACCCTTGTCTTTTGCAAGAGGAGAGAATTTTGCTCGAGGAGAGCTTTGTTATAAGGCCCCAAAATATACCCTAGAAGCGTTATAATATGTCAAGGGTGTATTAAGAAGTGAACATAAAGAATTAAGTATATCTAAGCATAGTAAGGGATATAATGGTAATTAATTTAAAAAGACAGAGGTAAATTGGTAATTTGATCATTTTGGTATGGACATAAATAATTATATGTGAGATATGGACTAGAATAAAATCAATTGAAGAGATTGTATGCCAATGTGGGAATTAAAGGAAGAATAAAGACCAAATGTGCAATTTTGCCTAAAGTTAACATATGGTCCAATTGGATTGAAGCATGTGTGTAAGTCTAGAATTTTCATGAAATGGGTCATTAAGAGAGGGGAAAGGGATGGCAATTTGATGGTTTTAACTCCATATTTTTCTCTTCTCATTTCCTCTCCATTCCATCTTTTTAATATCATCATTTGCATAAGGAATCAAGCTGATCCAAGGAAAAAATCAAGGAAAAGTTAGTAGTTTTTCTTGCATTTTGATGGTTCTAACTCCAGATATTTCTCTTCTCATTTCCTATCCATTCCATCTTTTTAATCACATAATTTTGCAAAAGGAATCAAGCTAATCATATGCAGAAATTAAGGTAAAATTTAGACTTTTTCTTCTCATCTTTCTCTTTTCTTGATTTGCTCATGAAGAGCTAGAACTATAAGGTTGGAATTGGGATTGAGATATATATTTATGGTGTTTCTAGTTGATAAATCAAGCAAAGCTAAAGGGGAAGAGAAGGCAAGGCTTTAGAAAAGCTAATTGACCAATTTCAAGGTTTGGGACTACACTTAGTTTAATTTCTATTTGTGCATGTTTGATTGTGCACAAAGATTAATTTAGACATGGATTGGTTGCTGGAATGGTATCTTGGTGTTACATTGCATGGAATTGGTTGAATATGATAAGAGAGTAATTTTTAGTGGAATTCTGTCTAGCATTTACTTGAACTAGTCAAATTGCTTTTGCTATAACTCGACCTACAGACCTCCGACTTGGGTGATTCTAATTAGAGATAAACTTAAGATATAAAACTAAAAATATCTAGAAGAGACCTTAACCTAGTTTTGGCTACATGACATTGTAAATTGAAATCGAAAATGGTGAACTGATGTTGCCATGTTTTGGAGCAACTTGTGATAGTTGGTACATATCTCTTGATTTAGAAGTCTAAATGGCCCAAATTTTGATACTATGAAAACTAGACACACAGGGGAACAAATTTTTAGAAGACCTCTTAAAGCCTAATTTGAACGTTTGCTATGTGAAAATTTCAGAACAAGTGGAAACCATCATGTGACTTGCTACTGGACTTATTTGTTTGCACCATTTTTAGACCCACCATGGGCTTAGCCCAAATTGCACTATTTTGAGTTTTTCGTTTTTGATTTTTACCAATTAATATCCAAACCTTTTAGACTGTTTATGAAAATTTACAAACACCTAGAAATAAATGAAATATCATTTACCATATGTGAATTGGGTGATTACACATTTAAGTTAAAGGAAATTTACATTTATATAGATGATTTAGATGCATATTTATTGCTTACATGTGTATAGTATGACTATACAAGTTTACTTACTAATTTTATGAATATAATTAAGTAAAAATTAACATGTCTTATATTTAAATGATGTATAGGAATTTATATACTGGAATTATGTGAATGTGTATAGAGAAACACCTGAACAAAACATATGTGAAATAAATCGTGCAAGTACATGTGAATTGTATACTTTTCTAATAGTCGTTTCTTATGACTTGCATGAATGAACTTAAATACAAATTTTATGATTTCAAATGAATATCATGTGATTTGTCAATATATTAGTTATGAAATTAACAAATGATTAAAGGAAAATGTTACAGTGCTTTTTTCATTGTCTTAGTGATGGATAGATAGACATGTCTATAGGATTGTGATGCAGCTGATACAATTTGACACCAATGATGTCTTCATTTCAAGACTATAATATCTCTATAGTTTGATGTCTTCAGGTATCTACAGTTTGTTACCTATGAGTAACTATAGTTCAGTACTTTTGAGTATCTACAGTTTGATATCTTCGGATATCTACAATTCCCGTTATCCACATCCACAAGAATGTACAAGACTAATACAGAAAGTAAATTAAACGATTGTAAATAATAGATACAACATGACAATAGAAATAATACCAATATTTTGGCTTATAAATGTGAGTTTACGATACATGAATAATATATTGAAACATGTTGCATTATGTATCTTGATTAAGTATGTCATCATTATTTTTATAAGTTTATGACATTCATGAATGAGTGTGTGTGATGGGCGGTTGACTTCCTTATATCATCATTGGACAAAACTTTGGCCTTCACCAAGTCCTACTTCAACTTCTTTAGACCACACTTCCCTAATGTAAGCTAGTAGAACCTCATCTAGAATAATCAATGGTCCCTAAAGCCTCTGTTATAAGATGGTTAGCAGTTAGGTCTCTATTATGGACTAAAGACAGGTATGGAAATGCCTTAAATCAGTTGTGTTCTCTTCCATGTGATACTAGAAACAACTTTCCACCTGTTCTTTCAATGTGCTTATTCCCAAACCATAAGGTCAAAGATCCAACAATCCCTAAACTTATTATGCAATGTGATTGAGTGGCATCAGATCATAGAATAGGTAAGTTACTGGAAAAAGTGGTTACTTAATGATTCCATCGTGCTCCAAACTATTTTCAATTGTTGTGTTTATGCCATATGAAGAGAAATAAATAATAGAGTTCACAACAATCTACATATATTTGATTATAGAACTCGACGCTATGGTTGTTATGCAGTTTCTTAGAAGTGGAGTAATTGCTTCACACCCTTATCATACTCTTGCTATTGATTGCTTGGAGCTGATCAAAGAGGGATGAATTGTTGATATTCGACACATCTTCCATGAAGGCAACCGATGTGCGGATCTTCTTGCTAATTTGGCGCATTCCTCTCCGTAGGGACTTACTTATTGTGCCAACCCTCCAGTTCAATTACATCCTCTTCTCGTGGAAGATCACGAGGGCATTGGTGTCCTCCAACTGTAACTTTTCTTTTCTGTTCGTTTGTAGCCAAAAAAAACAATCTACATATAGACAATTATGTGGTAGCTAACAAATTGGTTCACTAAATAAGGGAGCTCCTTCTAACAAGTAACCGCCATTCGAGAACCAATGCTATTACTAGAAAGAATTGGTGCTTGAATTAGGAAACCTCCTTGCTTTTATCTTCAAACATTTTCTAGTAGGTGAATCATTGTAATTAGGCTATCCATTATAGAGCAATGCCTGTTACTCATATGTAGTTAAGTGAATTTCTAGCTAGTCCTCTAGTGTCTTATGAATATGTTTAGAGAAGTTCTAGCTAGGACCTTAGTGCCGCATGAATGTTTTAGAATCTCTCTAACTCATGTTTTGTATGGCTCCTCCAAGCCAACCATTCTTTTGAAATATAGTTTATTTAATTTACAAAACAAAAAGAAGTGGAGAAATACAATCACTAATGTAGCACACACTTTATTAGAGAAGATAAAGCTCTAAAGATAGAAATAAAGAAATACAATTATATATATTATACGAATCGAACACCACACCACCTAGTCCTAGAATACAAAACTAACGTCTCCGATAAAGCACACAAACAAAGATTACTGATGAACATTTACTAAGTGGCAAAAGCATGAAATGCAGTGTTCTTTCCTAACAAGATCGATCACAAAGGTGGTGGAAACCATAATGATAACAAAAATAGAAAGAAAATGAATAATTTACTAATTGTACTTGTATAGGTCTCATTGCTTACAAGCATCTTTGAACATTTTTTCAACCTCATACTACCGATTGATTATTAACACTACCAGTCACGCGATACCAACACAAAGGCCTGGACTGGCATTGATCCCTATTCCACTATTTTCAGATTTACATACTAAAGAAGACAATCATTTTGAAGAAACTTCAGAATTACAGTTGGTAATGGGCACATCACTTGGTGTGCATACCAAAGCTCTTTGCTGTAGATGTCTTAAGCTTTGCTCCATACTGACCTGTACCATTTCAGCCAGCATCTTCTTAGCTTTACTGGATTGATCATCGCCATCTATCTGGGAGATAATATTGCACACAATATTCTCTATAGTATCTGCCTGAAGCTCAGAACGTGGAAATGGTGTGTCCCTTAGTAACCTCAGCAACATCTGCGCTTTTGACTGTGACTTGGCTGTTCCTTGAACTGTTAGCTCAAGAAGTCCGGGTATTACACCTTCTCTGAGGATTGGTTCTCTGTATTTACATCGATCGCTCTCGCACATAGTGAGTAGTGCCCCGAGAGCATGCTCCCGACTTTGAAGAGATCCACTTTCAAGTATTTCTACAACAGCAAGAATTCCACCTTCTTCAGATATCAATGTTGTTCTACCTTCTTCAAAATTCACTAAACATTCTATGATAGAACAACATTTTTCAGCAGTTTTTGAAGATCTTTTACATGTTTTCAGCAAAGAAACCACGGAAGGGATTGGATTAGCTTGAAGAATGATCTTAAGATCATTTGCATGTGTTGAGAGATTAGAAAGAGCCATAACAGCATCAACTTTGGCTTGTGCACTTCCTTTTCCGAGAATTTCAACAAGAAAAGGAATGGCACCAGAAGCACTTATGATTGGCTTGTTAACAGTTGAGGCCGAAAGAGTAAGCAAAGCAGCAGTTGCATATTCCTGCAAGTTTAAATTGTTTGACTGTAGGAAATCAATTACAAGTTCCAAGGCTCCAGCTTCAACGATGCTGATTTTGTTCCTGCATGACAAAACTAGACCACTAAAACTTCACTCAAGAAATTGCAAGTTCTGTAAGTAATTCATAACAAATCGGTAACAACGAAAAAACGGCATGTTATACAAGACAAAGTTGGGAAATTCCACATAATAGGAAATTCATGCAAAGTAACTATTGAACATCCCACCCATTTAGAGAGACTGAGAACACAACAGATTGACAAGAACAAAGCTTGTAGTCAGGCTAACTCTCCCTGAAGAACATGTATTTCCCCTATAAATGGGCTTATAAATCATTCTATCAATAATGCCTTCAAATCATCATATCAATACTACCATCATCACGAACTTGAATTTTGTTGAAGCAAGATCACAGAAATTTGTTACTGAAATACCAAATTAGAAGAGCTTACATAATATTATGCAAGGAAGAAAACCATCTTAAATTGAGTAGTACTCAATGTCAAAACTATTGTAGGAGAATAATAATTGGTTGTCCTATGACAAATTAAATTTAAGCACGTTAATTAAGTTGCATCATACTTAATATACAAACAGATACCATTTTAAAATGATTTATCAATGTCAATCTAAAAGTTATAAATCCATATGCTCCCAATATATTATCCTGATGAGGCCACAGAGCAAAGGCTCGTGAAGCAAGCTGATTAGACTAGAAAGGAACTAAGGCCAAGGGTACAAGCTTTGCCACACATCAGCTCTCCACATTTGGCTTGTGAAACAATGTTTAGGCAATCCTGGCCCTAAATCAATTGTTTGACCTAGTTATTAATCATTCATTACTCGTATTACAGCAAAACTGAACAGTTGTTTCGGCTGTAAAATTTAATTACTAAAATGAAAATGTTACTATAACTTCCTATCAATAAAGAAAATCTAAAAGGTACAGAACCTCCTTCCATTATCATCATTGTTTCTCTTACCCTTACTAAACTTCAAAGCGAAGTTGGTGGAAAAAGATACAAAAAGGAGAAGATCAAACAAAGAACATTCACCACCTCCAATCAAATAAAAGGAGAACATAAAATAAAGAACATTCACCACCTCCAATCAAATAAAAGGAGAAGAAAATAAAGAACACTCACCACCTCCAATCAAATAAAAGGAGAAGATAAAACAAAGAACATTCACCACCTCCAATCAAATAAAAGGAGAAGATAAAACAAAGAACATTCACCACCTGCAGTCAAATAAGCTTCGACCATTAAAAAACATGCAATTCTTTCTAAAAGGTGCTACTTTCATCACTAAGAAATCCACCAACAAAGATGATGATATTAAAATGCAATAATATGATGTTTCCCCAATACCGAAGCTTGGAATCAACTGCTAATTTCAGACAGATATTTTCAGCCCACGTGTTTTTCAACAAAAACTCTTTGTTCACGTCACATCCAAATAAATTTCGAAGGCACTCAACTTCATTTCCAAAGTAGGAAGAACTATTGGTTTGACCGGGAAAACTCCAACCGTACGAGACGAGCAACCAAAAACTAAAGAAAAGGAGAAGAACTACAACTCCAGTTCCCAATAAAGCAAATTTGACATTTGAAGGACTCTAAATAAACAAATCCCCGACGATTCCTCCACTGTCCGTCAAGAGAACAGAAACAAACCGATCACATCGAAAGTAGAAAAGGCAAACAGCAGTAGAGTGAGAATAGATTCCCAAAGTCAACAAACCCGAACTTTAATAACCCAGTTGAGGAATCCGAGGAAAACCACAACATCTTCAAAAGAAACAAAACCAATTGAAAAGCAAGCCAACCGAAAAAGCAAGATGCACGTCTCAAGCAAAGAACCACCTTAAAATTCCCCAACCCACCAAAGGCTTCTTCAATTACATAAAACATCGAAAATAAAACAAATCCATTAATAGGTTAGAAGGCTTCAAAATTACAGAGGAAAAGTTGGGAAAGAGTTAGACAGTTATTAATGTTGTCAAGCTAAATTCTAAACCATCAAATTTCTTGGCAGCGAAAATTCATCTTTGAGAGAAAAAAAATTACGGAGAAAATTCACAATTATGATAAATCTCAATTGACTAATCAAAAACATTTGATCCACTAAAGAAACACAAGTTATAACCAAGTCTGCGTTTTTCATTCACACAAAAACTATTTAGTGTATATGATAAAGAAAAGGGTGAGCATATATATAAATATACTTTTCGTTTTGCACAGCGAGATTGAGGAGAGCGAGAAGAGCTGTCTCGTGGGACTCTGAGGAGCCATGGAAGCGGAGCATGGAAACAAGCGGCTTCACTGCTTCAGAAAGCTGACGCCGACACCTTGGTGAAGTTTTAGCTAGTCGTCGGATTTCCCCGGCGCCTTCCAGCTTGGAATCAAGGTCTTCGGAATGGACGAGATGAAGGGCTCGTCGGACGGCTGTGGCAGAGGAGGAAGCTGCGCGTGGCGTGTCGGCGTCCGGAGATGTAGATAAGGAGGAGGAGGAGGAAGAGTCCATTGATAGATTAATAGTAACAGTAAAAAAAATAGATACAAATACAATGATGTTCGTTCTTAAAAAGAAAAAAGAAAAAGCAAACAGTGTCGCGTTGCAGTTATGGTTTTAGAGAGAGCGAGAGAGAGAGAGAGAGAGAGAGAGAGAATCAAGAGATTGGGAGAGACATTGACAAGAGAAAATGAAACGTGTGGTGTGGGGAAGGCGACGTCTTAAGGGTGGCGTCAAGCAACATTTTCGGCACCTTCTCTTTCTGTTCTTTCTCTCACTTTTGTTTTATTATTTATTTACTTTGAACGATTAGTGTAGATTTTTCGGCCCCACACATGAGAATGGGTTAGGTGCCTTCTTTGAATGTTTGATTTGGGGTGGAGGATACTGTTTTTGATAGGATTTTCTAATTTTGTGTTATTTAATTTTGTCCATAGTTACGTGAGTCTTATATAAATATAAGGCTAAGATTTAATTAAAAAAAACTGATTAACTGAAACAGAAGATCTGATCTCGTTTGATTCAGCTTGTTTCGGTTTTTCCTAATGAATGGTCGCATCCTTATTTTGTTTCTTGATCAAATTTAACTATATAAAAGATGAGTGTGGTACCCTGGTCACTTCGATATATTTGTGTATATATATAATTATATTGATTGAGAAATTAATGTCAACACAAAAAAGCAAAATATTTTTAATTGATTTCTCACAAAATAAGATTACCTTAAATTCTATAATATAATTGATATACGAGGACAATACAATATAAATGTAAATCATATTTTATTATATAGTTTGGCTGTATTTGTTAGCAAATTGAGACAGGATCCAATCTTAACCGTATCGGAATAATTACGAAACTTTTCATATTTTGATTTCCCAAAATCAACAATTACTTCAATTATATAAAATAATTATCACATAAATCATAATAAATGAATTGTGGCTTAATTAACAACCATTGCTACATTGAAACCTTTCCAAACATGAATGATATTGGTCCAAGTAAAATAAATCTTAATTAGGAATTACTACTAAAGTTAATTTCCATGTAACTTTGAATTCAAATGTCAACTCATATATAGAATAATGGATATCTCTAATACTTGAAAAGTATCAAATATCTCAAATACTAAACATTGTTAGTACATTATCTATGTACTTGAACTTGGAATACATAAATAACTTTCAATCAATCTCTATGGATTTAATTATCATAATTAAGTTATTACTTTTTCATATCCAACAAGAGTTGTTTTTGGGTAATTACATTTTCAATAATTGAAAATTAGAATTATTTTTTTCTATGAAAAATATGTCTCTGCATACTTCTACTGAAGAGCACAATTATACTCCTACTAACATTTTATACACATGATAAATTCACTATTATCTCCATAATAAACTCTTTGATGAAAGTTAATATTTCAACATCTCATAGCCTTTCAACTATACATCAATTGTATCAACAAAGGCACTGGTTCCAATTTGATGTATTGTCATGAGATGTAAACGTTTTAAATTTCATCTTACTCCCACTACATAGCTTGTGAACCATTATCTTATAAGTATATATTGAAACAAACAATTTATTCAATAGGTCTTTAAGATTATATCCAACCTTTTGGACATCTCATAACCTTTTATTACCCTATTTAATTCTGAACTTAATAGATAATGTATGCTTCAGCCATGCATCTCATCCTTAAATCATTAACTTTGTCTCTTTCAAAAAATTAGCGTTTCATATCTAATATGAAATCTTGCTAATTGATTTAATTGAAACTTTTGAAGGTAAGTCATTGTACTAGGCATAGATATAAAAGAATTAATATTGTATTATACAATATCTCATATTATATTTTCCTCTTTACATAAATTCATACTCTTATATAATTTTTTGGTGAAGGCATTCATTAGAGAATCTCATTCCTTACAAATAACTGATAATTTAAAACTCATCATAACAATCTCACCGAAATGCTTCAATATTCTTAATGCTTAATTTTTAATTAGATTTAAACAATTTGAATTGTTCAAAATTTTAAGTCATTATTTCATTTAATACATATGACTATATCATATAAAGTCATTAGTAATATAATGAAATATAAGTAGTATCTCTTTATGAATTTTTGTTCCATCCAATACATCACATGTATAAATTTAGTTATTCAATACCATCATCATTCTTTCACCAAAGATTGATATGTTTATTCTTTAACTTAACAAGTTTCATATGATTCATAATCAAAAGGATACATATATCATTGTATGTAGCTTTATGATTCTCATTATGTTGATTTAATCAACATGACATAAAAGGATAGTCCCAGTTATCCTACTTTGTATTCTTGTCACTTATGTTAAACATAAGTCTCCTTTGATCCAACATATACAAATTGTTTGTATAAAATTAAATAAACTAGTTTTACTTAACAATCTATTTCTTACTGTGCTTTAAACACTGTAATACCGTTGAATCTAAATTTAGTATCAAATACTCATAACTATGAACTAGAAATACATATGATCTTTATCATATCACGTATAGGCAAGAAAAATCATGCAATCATTTTCGTTTTATGAAAACTATTATCATACTATAGCAAAGCCTTTAATTGATATCTATGTTTATGCTTTTAGTCAATTAAATTAAGTGGAACAATTCCATCAAGGACGTATACCTTTCAACTCTACTCAATGCTACCTCTTACATCTTGCTATCATGATGTTAACATATATATTGTATGTTGTCATCAAAGTTTATGAGACATTAGTCAACTCAAATTGTCAATACATTGTCATCTATATGATTTTGATATATCTCTAAAACTTTAAAATCAAATCCTCAATAAGAATTAATAGCAACATTATAGAATGAACATACAATTTTTCTGTCTAACTTTGAGAACTCTTCTTAAACATAACATATGTCTAAGAAATTTGGTTCACTAACTTAGTATCATCTATACTAAACAAGGTAAATTCCACTCAGAACATAATATAAATGTTGTAGGAAAATCCCGGGAGGTACATCATATGTACCAGGTGCGGAAAACAAAACTTTTTTGTTACCGGGACTTCCCGA
>JANZLH020000027.1:182851-195067 GCA_026770325.2 Erythroxylum fimbriatum | reverse complement strand
TGACTGGGTGAGCCATCGATGATGGTCACTCACTGAGTTCGCAAAACTCACCCAAAATTTGCAATTATTTTTCAGGACTCGGAAGAATAACCCGTTAGGCGACGGGAGTATACGTACTGCATGTGAGTGAAGGAAGAGGTCGGGATCAGTTGCGTCTGCATTTTGTATTTGATTATTTTGTACAAACTTGTTTTCTGCAATTTTTTTTGTATAAATAATGGATTCCAAAATTTTTGCACTATGTGTATAGAAATGGATTTATGTTGTAATGACAAATCTTTATATACGAAAATGTTTTGTCTCTGTAACGAGCCCTCAGTGATTAGTGAATCTCTGATGAGTTGTGTATTGATTGTTACGTGCAAGGGAAAATGTTTATGAATGAAATTGGGCCGATCTGAATATTGATTTTCGCAAAATATGTGAATGATTTCAAAAAAAAAATGTACTGACTTTTGACCGATTAAGTGCTCTAGCACGCCACCTTCGAGGGCACGGACTCGGATATCACCACCGACATCGGTTCAGGTCTTGCGGGAGTGGGGTGTTAAATATGTGCAATGATGAAAAAAATTTGCAGATCTGATTTCAAATTTAAATCTGATTCGTTTGAGATTTTCATAATCTTTTGAGATCAAATTGATGGAGATTCACAATTTGAACAAGTGGCAGACGTGATCTGGAAGAGAGGATGGAAAAGGAAGGGATCGGGAGGCATTAAAAGTGGAAAAACATTACTATTCACGGAATATAGTTTTAGGATAGTTTCACAATTTTCTGGAACATTTTTCCTTAGGCTAGCTTTACGTTTCTGTTTCTTTTTGATGGCATTTTTAGATTTCTAAGAAAGACCAAGGATGGAGGCTCGTTGTTTTGTTATTTCTTTGATTTCTACTTTTGTTATGAATAGCTAAACTTCTTTTCTTGGTTAAGGGGAACCTTGTTATCATCTATTATGCGTGAGATGTTTCAATAAAGTCTGTTCGTTGATGAATATTGAATATCTTCTGACTACTTTATCGAATTGAATTGATTAGTTTCTAGGTGCGCAACTAGGAATTGATTCGTTCAATAGCTAGATGAATGAAATATGACGTTCAGTTTCATTAATTGCAAGTAGCAATTAGAATTACTTTCTTTACATTAGAGTCGGTAATTCTAAGAAGATATTCATCTTGATTAATTGCATGTCGTACATGTATTATCTTGTTCATTGGTTTCTTGGTTCTTAAAGCTATTATTCAATTGAACCTACGATCGTATCTAGGTTGTTGTTTAATAAGAATGCTAGGATACATGTTTTTAGTCATTTATACTTAAAAGAAAACATCCCCCAATCAATATTTATTAATGACTTAAATTTTATATCGAGGATCCATTTTAGCATGATAACATAGGTAACCTGAAACCAAGGTTTTCTATTAAATTTTCAGATCCAAGGTTTATGAACTTGTTTTTAAATTTTTTTTAGGCTAAGTCCTTATTTCTGAAATGAAATCATAGTATAAAGGAGTTTCTTGACCCTCCTTGAAATTCACTTTGAGAAATACAACTCAAATAACCTACATCATTTAAGTTACTATTGTTTGTGTATTTGGTGAAGAATCTTGGAAGGCCTTGTACAAGGGAAACTATATTAATATTGAGAAGGGACGAAGGGCAAATGTACACCACTAGGAAGAAGTCAATCAGTTGCAACAAAGAAAAAAAGCAAGATGAATAGCCACTTCGTTTTTCAGATGTTGATGACATTTACTCTCATTTAAACATCAATTGATTGTTTGGTAGATAGATATTTGGAGAAGAAGTTTGTTAAATACTTTTTATAAATAATGTTTTTTTCTTATTAACCTTTTATATCTTTGAAAGGACCCCTACTTGCATATCAAGTTCAAATGCACTATTTCACAATACTCTTTAGTTGTCTTTCAACAGAAAAGATTTTGTTATTAGACATATTGGTTTACACTAAAGCAAAGATAAAAGAGGTTTACTTAAAATTATGAAATAAATACCTTGTTTTGTAGTAATGTATCAATAGTAGGTGTGAAATCTAGTATAGTCAACTAGAATCTAAGAAAAAGATGTTTATAAACATCTCTTGGATAAGGTATGAAAAATATCAACTTCTAATCTATATAAGGGATATAGAGATCGAGATCTTAAGGTAAACTTGTCATAAGGACCTTTTAGATTTTCAATGCAAGTTTACGTTAAAAACAACACCTCTTTTTAAATTCTTTTTTAAGTTAAAAATGGTATAATCCAAAATCAAGGCTTAGCCTTGCAAAAATACAAAGAGAGTAGAATAATGTTACATCACATGCCATAAGATTTAGAAACTAGTAATAACATATAAGGGAAGCGATAAATGATTAATTGACTATATTTATATACCCATATTTATTGTGTTTTGCTTATTATTTAAGAGTTTTATAGTATTTTTGTACTTATTTTGCTACAAGTGTGTTTTTAGGTGATAATTTCCTTTATAGATTAAGAGGATAAGAATTTAGGTAAAATTGTGGAATAAAATGGAAGAATTGAATCAACTTTAGTGATACACAGTTGTGTATAGTGATTGTTTAAGTCCACCATGAACTTGTGGAGGTTTGAATACACTGTTTCTACCTGTGTGAAGATATATGTAACGCCCAACATATCCGCGGAAGTATTATAGCATGTCAAGGGTGTATTAATTAGTGAACAAAATGAATTAAGTGTATCTAAGCATAGTAAAAGACATAATGGTACTTAATGTAAAAGACATAGGTAAGTGGATAATTTGTTCGCTTCGGCGCGAACATACATACTTAGATGTGAAATATGTATAGAAACTATTGATATGTTTGCATGGATTTATGAATGTGATTTGAGGGGAATTAATAAAAGAAGTATTCCATAAGTAAATGGGATGTTTTTGGTTAAATTGGATGTATTTTATGTTGCTCTTGCATGATAAGATCGAAGTTAGTTGATTTGGGATGTGTACCTCACTGAATAGATAAGTCCCACTGAATAGACTTATATAATTTAGCCATATCCTAGCCTGTAGACCTCCAAATTGGATAATTATAATTGGAGAATAAAATAGAGACATAGATCTAAAAATTTGATGAAGGAACCGAAATTTGATTATGCCTCTAAGAGTTTTGAATTATGTTTTGAAGTTAAGTTCTAGCTATTGTCCTTGTTTTCGAACAATTTGTAGTTTTTGGGGTATAACTCCCGATATAATTAACCAAATTGCATAAAATTTATGCCATTAGACTTAAGACATAGGCTAATGAAATAAATTGATAAGATTATATGCCAATAGGGGAATTAAAGGAAGAAGAAAGACCAATATTTAATTCCCCCCTACTTAGCGATGGATATTACTACCGCCTCTAAATGAAAATTTTCCCATCAACTTTTTCGACAGAATAATAAAATCCATTGGTAATTTGCAACGGTTTGTTTTTTGTTGTTAATTTTGCATTGCTAATTCCTTATTTTCTTGTAGTGAAGCATGTGTGTCTAATATAATTATAACACATGGTCCAATAGAATTGTAACACTTGGTCTAATAGAATTATATCATATAGTCTAATAGAATTTTAACACATGGTCCAATATAATTTTAACACATGGTCTAATGTAATTGTAATATGTGGTCCAATGGGATTGTAATATATGGTCCAATAGGATTATAACACCCCTTATACGGAACCTAAAACCATCCACACACATAGTAACCAGATTCATGTAGACGCATTCAAGGCATGCATTTCGATTCAAGCTATACATATTCACATTACAAAACTCTCCAATACTTAACATTATCATTTAATAGTAGTAAAACATCTTTACATTTATATGGTAATCCAAAAAAAACATACAATTTCCTTTAACCATTACATGTACAATCATCTTTAACTAAAGAAACCTTCCAAAAGTACTTTTTCTTCTATCTGTTAGCCTTGGTCCCTGTAGATGTTCCCTATACCTCACTCATATGACTTGGACCTATACGGATTAACACCCGTGCTAAGCTTGAAAGCTTAGTGGAGAAATACTTAGTTTGGATGACCACTTATAGCAGTCATCCGCCAAGCACACACACAACTTACATACTATAAATTCACATTCATGAACCAAACACTGATATTCAATGCTCATGTAAACAATGATGGCATACTTAAGCAAAGTACATAATGCAAATATGCTTCAGTATATTATCCATATACCAAAAATGCACATTTATAAGCCAAATATTGATATTCAACCCTCATTGATACAAATTATCAATATAATTGTACATCATTACAATTCATCATTACAACCAATACAATTGCTCATCAATACCAATTATTCATGTTGGCATGCTGTATTTCTTATTTATGACTATTACGTTTCCTTTTTGTGTTAACCTTGCACACGTTCTGTGGGTATGGATAACAGGTTTTGTGGATATCTGAAGATATCAAACTGTAGATACCTGAAGGTATCAAACTGTGGATATCCAAAGGTATCAAACTGTGGATACTTAAAGGTATTGAACCGTGGACACCGGTGTTGTCAAACTATGACAGTTGCATTGTAACCCTATAAGCATGCCTATCTATCCACAACCAAGACAATAGGGTAGGTCCTGTAACATCTCTTTTAACCGTTTGCAAATTTCACAATTAATACATTAACAAATCATATGATATACATTTCAAGTCATAAAATTTGTATTTGCATTCATACATGCAATTCATGGCTTATCACCATTATAAGGATATCAAAATCACACTTGTATAATCATACTATACATATATGAGTCATGAATATGCATACAAATCATTTATGTACATGTAAAGTTTCTTTGGAGGGCATTATGATCAATCTTATATTCCAATGTTCAGTCTCCTAATTCTCATGTGGTAAGTTCTATTTCATTTATTTCTAGGTGTTCAAAAAGTTTCATACACATTAAAAAAGGTTAAGATAAGATTCATTAAAAATCGTAAATGGAAATAAACTCAAAACAGTGCAATTTGAGCTAAACCCCAAATTGGTCTAAAAGTAGGTAAACTATTAGTCCAGAAACAAATCACATGGCTAAGTCTAGTTGTTCCTTAATAGTCGTATAGAAAAAGTCAGAACTAGGCTTCGTGGCCTTCTAGGAATTTGTCAATCTATATGTCTTGTTTCTAAAAAAACAAATATTAGGCCATTTGGACTTCTAACACTTGAGTTATAGACCAAATATCATACATTGCTCCAAAACAGGGGCAGCATCAGGTAACCATTTTCTATCCTAGTTTGCAATGTCATAAAGCAAGAATTAAGTCAGAGTCGCTTCTAGAGATTTCTAGTTCTCTGTCTTAGTTTCCATATGCAACTAAAATCACCAAATTTGGAGCTCTGTAGGCAGACTTATGACCCAAACAATGTGACTAGTTCAACAAACCCTAGACAGAATTCCACTACACTATAATCTCTTGTCATATTCAACCAATTCTATACTAGATAACACCAAAATAGCACCAACGTATCATCCCATAAACCATTCCACATCCAAATGAATATTTTTACACATTCAAATGTACTCAAATATGTAAATTAACTAAAGTAAAGTCCTAAACATTAAAATTGGCAAAGTAGTTCTTCTAATCCTTTGCCTTCCCTTCCTCTTTGACTTTGCTTGAATCACCAAGTGAAAAATGATGGGATGAAGAAGGTGAAATGAAGAGGAGAAATTTGAAGTTAAGCCATCAAAGTGTCGTCCATCTTCCCTCTCCATATGCCTTTTCATGAATTTTCTAGTCTTAGACACATGTTTCAATCCCATTTGATCATATGTCACAATCCTATTGGACCATGTTTTACAATCCCATTAGACTACGTATTACAATTATATTGGACCATGTGTTAAAATTATATTGGACCATGTGTTACAATTCTATTAGACCATATGTTACAATTCTATTGGACACACATGCTTTAATCTTATTGGTCCATGAGTTGACTTTAGGAAAATTATATATTGGTCCTTCTTCTTTCTTTAATTCCCATATTGGCCTACAATCTTATCAATTTATTTCATTACCCTATGTATTAAGTTTCTAATGGCATAAATTTCATGAGATTTGGTTAATTATATAGGGAGTTATACCCCAAAAACTATAGGCTGTTTGAAAACAAGGATAGTAGCCAGAACTCAACTTCAAACCAAAATTCAAAACTATTAGAGGCAGAATCAAATTTTGGTTCCTTCATTAAAGTTTTAGACCTATGTCTCTATTTTAATCCCCAATTATAATTATCAAATTTAGAGGTCCACAGGCCAAGATATGGCCAAATTACAGAAGTTTGTCTAGTGGGACCTATCGATTTAGCGAGGTACATATCCCAAATCAACTAACTTCGGTTTTATCATGCAAGAGCAACACAAAATACATCCAATTTATAAAACATCCCATTTACTTATGGAATACTTCTTTTCTCAATTCTCCTCACATCATATTCATAAATCCATGCAAACATATCAAAAATTTCCATACATATTTCACGTCTAAGTATGTATGTTCATGTCGAAGCGAACAAATGATCCATTTATCCATGTCTTTTACATTAAGTACCATTATGTCTCTTACTATACTTAAATCCACTTAATTCATTATTTTCACTTCTTAATACACCCTATACATGCTATAATACTTTCAGGGTATATGTTGGGGCTTTACAATACATGCTCATGTATGTTGATATACACAATCATGTATGTTGCCTGTGTAAGGTTTTGTAGCTGTGTAAAGTCATAAATTAAGCTATTTTTGAGATACACAATCACCTGTATGACTACGTGTATCCCAAAAACCTAGTTTTTATGATAAAAGGATATTATTGAAGGCTACATAGAAAAGGACGTCAAAAATGGAAGAGAAAAGCATAAAAATAGGTTACGTATCACACAAAAAAAGATCAAAAGTGGAAGCATCAAGATTAACTCTAGCTTTCCATATTTTCCTTATCAAGGCTTCAAGTTGGTTTCATTCTTATCTTATTCTATTTCATTGCCTTGTATGCCAAATATGAATAATTACGTTTTGCACATAATTGTGGATTGCTAAATTTATATTAGGGTGTTATTCTTGAATTGTTTTGTATAGCTTTTGTCTTGTTGAATTCAATATATTATTGCTTTGTGATATTTGTTTTGTTCATCCTTAATTTAAATTGAGAGATTTAAGTCAAGAAATTTCTCTTAAGTTGTGTAATGAAAGTTGGTACCTTAATAGAATTACAAATATTAGGTTAACAAGAAATTGAAGGGAGATATTAATTGTAATTTAATTATCCTTATGATTGCTTCAAATCTAATTGAGTAGTTAGGAGTAGTTTTGAGAAATCGAGGGATTGCAACTTAACATTTATCTAGTTCAATTGAGATTAATTGATTAGATCTCAATAAAGGGTACTCAAAACCTTTGGATATCTAAGATCAAGCAGAGTTGAATTAACAAGGTAAAGGGATGACAAAACAAGGATGGAATAATCCATAAGTTTCCACCATTGATAACTTCAATTTCATTTTTATCCTTTATTTGTTTAATTATTAATTTTATTAGCTTACTTTAATTTCTAGTTAATTCAATCTTTTATTACCTTAGACAAAGTGTAATTCAAATTATTAGGTGACTATATTTAATCCTTGTGGGATCAATAGCAATTATACTACAACATATAACTCATATACTTGCAATATAGCATAAAATAAAGAAAACAAGAATTTTATATTTTCAATGCAAGTTTATGTTAAAAATAACACTTCTTTTAAATTGCCTTTTCTAATTTAAAAAATGTTATATTCCAAAATCAAGGCTTATCTTTGCAAAATACAAGGAGAGTAGAATAATGTTACATCATATACCATAAGCTTTAGAAACTAGTGATAATAGATAAGGGAAGCTAAGTTACATATCAATTCCATTACCAGAGCTTACTAAAGTTAGAATGACTACTGGAAACCCCATCTTTGAGCTAATATTGAAGATAAATATTCCACCTTTAAATTGATTACGAAGTAATCCTTAATTTTACTCAAGGTAGCTTGTTGGAATTGGTTGGCATTCAACAGTTCTTGCTTGAATCTTTTCTTATTCCTTTCTTGCCATATGTCATACACCCTTGTCCATAAAGCTAATATGAGGAGTTTATATTTACCAACATGATAGTTATTGTTAATCATCTAATCTAAAAGGGTCTCCTACTAATTGTTGATGTCCTCTATATTGCATATATTCCTAATCTTCTCCCAAAAGGAATTAGTGAATGCACATTAAAAAAATAAGTGGTCTCCTATTTTTGGAAAGTCATGACATAAGCTAAATCTAAGTTCAGTATGGTTTTAGCCCTATCAAATTTAGATAATTTTTTTCTAATTGTAATCCAGGTGGTGAAAGAATACCTACCAATGTTTCCCAGAAATTAGGCTAACTTGTGCTAGACCACATCAGGAGCTTGGGGCATGAAGAGCTTCGTAACAGATGCATTAGTGAAATTGCCTGCAAACTTTAAAGTTTAAATAATTTTTCCCTCCATCTCAAGATTTAGTCTACTACTTGGAATTAAATCAGCTAGCTAATCAAATCCTTTGAGATTAAAGTTCCACTGTTGGTTGATCATGAGATCACTGACTTTTGCCTTAGGTTTTAGCATGTATTTTAAGTGGTATAGATTAGGGTGTAAGTATAAGGACCCTTTATCACACCAATTTTCAAACTATATAGAAGGTTTCTCACTATTACCTATAATGCTTCAAAAAACTTTGACAACCCATTCTCTTAACTTGAGGATGCTAAAACAAGTCTATAACGTAGTAGCATTAAATTTAAGTTCCCTAAAACTTTGATCTTATAGGTGTTCAGTGTGGATCCATTGGACCTATATATTTTCTTTATCTATAAGCAATTTCTAGATCCTTTTAGTTAATATGACTTTATTTATGATATGAATGAAGTGTATACCAGGTCCTCCTTGTTTCTTTGGACTGCATAGGTCCTTCCAAGAAACTTTAGCATTTGAAGACTTATAGGGCTCCATAGGAAATTCCTGAGCAACTTTTCCAGATCTTTGGCAATTCTCTTAGGCAAGATAAGATGGGATATCCAATGATTATATATATTGTATTTTACTACTTAATTGGCTAAATCCTCCTTTTATAACTTTGCTCCTTATTATACAATATCTTAAGTTTCCTTTCAATTTCCTCAATGAGTGGCTTGCAATCCCTATAGGAAGGTTTAAAAGTGGTAATTGGAATACCGAGATAGATAAAGACGGGATGAACTATCTTCATTTGGGTAATTTGTGGGACAATTCTTCCTCAAGGCTAACTGCATCCTTAGAAAACATGAGGCAACTTTTGTCAAAGATAATTTCTACTACTGAGTAAGCACATAATTAATTAATATAAATAAACTTTACAACTTCTAAGAGAGGAGTAACTTTACAAAATAGCAGAAGGTCATCTGTAAAGGTGAGGTTAAAAAGCTTCAACCTACTATAATTCTTGTGATATTTGAAACTTGGTATTTTAGCAATGTTGTAAGCTATTAGCTGAATCAAAGTTTCCATATAGATGATAGAGAAGACATAAGGAGAAAGAAGGTCTCCTTATCTTAAGTTTCTTTCCCTTTTAAACCACAGGATAGGTTCACCATTCTCTAAAATGCTATAGCTTGTAATAGAGATGCATTCATAGATTCATTTCACAAATTTGTCAAAAAAAACCTAAGGCCTGCATTGTTTGAATTAGGAAGTCCCATTTGACTAAATCTAAGGCCTTCTTGAACTCAAATTTAACAACACACATTTTGCCAATACGTTTCGTCTTGTAACCTTTGAAAAGATCTTAAACAATCAAGATGTTGTCACCTATATTTATGCTATGAAAAAGGCACCATGAGATTTATAGATGAGATTAGGAAAAGTTGGCTTCAATCTATCTGCTATCATCTTGGAAATTAATTTGTAAAGAGTATTGTAAAAAGAAATGGGCCAGAAATCACTCATTTTATTGGGGTTCTATAATTTTGGAATGAGGGTGATGTATGTTTGATTGATTGCTAGTAATAAGACACCTTTAATGAAGAATTCTTGAATAGCTTTTACGGTTGGCACTCTGGTCCAATTCTATGATTTCCTAAAGAAGAAACCATTTAGACCATCAGGTCCTAGGGCCTTATTAAGGCATTTAAGTACTAGATTAATATCTTCTTGCACAAACCCTCTGGTCAAGTTACCTATTTGATCATTAGATATCATAGGTTTTAGGAAGCCTTGTAATAATTGGATGGTAGAGCTCCCAAGAGAATATGTTCCCAGCAAGTTAACGAAGTAATCCCATTCTAGCTTCTTAATGCTTTCTTACCCCAAATGAAGTAGTCCTTAGCTAGCTTTTTAATGCTTTCTTGCCCCTATAATAATTTACCCTTCTCATTATATATGCAACTTACCCTATTACAACTTCTTCAAGCTATTATTGCTTTAAAGAAGAACTTAGAGCACTTGTTACCTTCTATAAGCCAAATGATTCTTGACTTCTATTAATGACCAAGTGATGAGCATTTAAAGCTTAAAGGTACTTATTCCTAGAAATATGTTCCTTGTGTTTGAGGACCAGATTATCACAAAATTTATATAAGGCCTAGAAATATGGATATCCATTTTATTGTTAGTTGAAATCCTTTGTGTAGTTTCTTGAGGTTTTTTTATGGTTCTAAGTATTTGAAAACATTTATATTGGTCATAACATGAAATGGTTGTATTAATTCCATGCTCAATAGCATCAAGAAAATTGAAGAACCTGAATGGAGTGGACCTTGTAAGATTGTGTACCAAGCTATGAATTCCTATAAGGCTATGATCAGATATTAATAAAGGCCCAAAGTTGACCCTTGCAACTTGGAATTGCATATGCCATTTATGATTAACAAGAGCTCTTCCAAGCTTTCTTCTTAAGATCCATTTACCTTGTTGATTATTAGTCTATGTGGAGTGGTTACCCTGATAAATCAGATCAATGGCATCAAGATTTTGTATGCAAGTTTGAAATGCATTACAAAGTCCTACATATTGCATACCTCCACTTGATTTATAGTGGAACAAGGTACAATGGAAATCACCAAGAAGCAATCATGTTATATTTATAGTTCTAGCTATGATGTTTAATTCCTACCACAATTCATTCCTTAGAAATCTAGTGTTAGCAGCATATATAAAGATTTGACATACCTTGATGTTAAAGTCTTTAAAGGTAATCCATATATGGACAACTTGTGCACTAGTTTGAATGGAGTGAATTTCCATATGTGCATTGTTAATGGCCATTAGGATTATGCCATAGTGATGGTCTTTATGATTTGTAAGTGCCTTCTATTCTTTCTACAAGATTCAAAACTTCTTACAATTGCTCTCCCTGATCTTTGTTTCTAATAGACCTTAAACACATGTTTTTATTGAGTTAATATAATCTTATACAACTAACTACTTTTGCGTATTATTTAATCCCCTAAAATTCAATACTACAATTGATATTAGGTTTTCTCAGGAGTATCACTCCTTTTAGCCTTCTTCCTATTAGATCTTCTGATTGTAGGAGTGAAGTTCTCCTCCTCCACAGTGGAAGTGCCCTCTTTGTTATACCCTTCATTTAAGATTTGGTTCATCTCAACCTCTTTCCCTAGTTCTCTACCTCATTGCTAAGGTTGGTGACATTGCCATTATCCTCAACCTCCTTTTGAATTGAAGCAATCATCACCACTGGTGCTTCCTCCACTTCTTGAGATGCTTCACTAATAGTTTTTGAGGTTATATTACCTATAGATTCAGTTTATGATACCATAATATTCTTTCCCTTTGTATGTTCTGCTTTTATATTAGACTAGTTAACTGACTAACCATCCCTGATTATCCTTCCTATGAGTTTCCACATTGTTTTTCTTTTGAGGACTAGTTCCCATCTGTATGTAACTGAGATAGTAGACTCACTATGTCTCCTCTTTCATTAAGTCTTTTAAGCCTAAGTGTGACATCCCGCCCCCTTACTAAGGGTTAGAACCTTAAAATTTGGTACATGTGAGCTATGAGGCTCGGTTTAAACGACACTAGAGGAAATGGATTGCAATTCTTATGAATATGTTGGTATAGTGTGTGTCCGTTAAACGGACACGAAGGTCCGCT
>JANZLH020000027.1:136918-164660 GCA_026770325.2 Erythroxylum fimbriatum | reverse complement strand
TTTTATTCATGTATAAAGTTGGGATGGATTGTATGATGATAGATGGTAGAATGTTGATGATGTTCTAACTCTTCTTTAGGATTTTATTTTGATTTAATGATAATTTAGTTGATTGTATTTATTGTATGAATGTCATGATTTGATTGCGTTCTAGCATAATTTAGTAAAAACCTGAGAGGGTGAACTGAATAAAAAACCATTAAATCATATTAATGATAGTTAGGAGATTTAATAGAAACCGTGACAAATCATATTGGTAATTGTACGGAAAGAGATCGCATGTGATATTCCGATAGTTTATTAGAGTGCTTCAGATCTAATTTATTAGAGTGCTTTAGATCTAATTAAGGTTTTAGATAATTTGTGAATTGAAAAATTACAAATTTCATAATCTAATTAGGGTTTATAAATTAGGGTTAATGGTTATAACTCGAGAGAGAGTAATTAGCCATAGTATCATCTAGAACTAACACCCATTAATACATAATCAACTAGGTTAGCATTAATGATATGTAAAATCTCCTATCTCATAACTTGGTAAATTCTTGGTTGATTTCCATTATGCGTGCCTGTTGCTCAATTATTAATTCATTTGTGTTTAACTTTTGATTTAATTGGTCGATTTCAATGCTCGTATTTCCTTTCCATTGCATTGTTTATTTTTAGTTTCATATCCTTTTAGCCTTAGATTTTTAGGATTAGAATAGTCCTCTTCCTTGTGGGATCGACATTCCTTATACTACAAGCGCATACCCGTGCGCTTGTAGTATTTAAGGGCTTATAAATTTTAAAACTCGAACGATACGATCAAGTAACATTAAGTTGGAGTGCTATTAGCTTTCTTGGTTTTCCCAACTCTCCTCCCCGACTTCTCCCTATGATGTGGATGGAACCATTGTGAAATCATCCCAAATGGTACCTTTGCACTCCTCAACTAGATTATACTTTTGTTCCTTATCTCTGGTGTTGATAGCCTGAGTTGAATTCACTTAGTCCAAGTCCCCCTTAATTAGGGTGGCCCCCTCTTTAGGCACAACAACTTACGCTTAAAGACTTTTGCTCCCTTTTGAGGACTAATTTATAGAATTCACTTAGCTCTAAGCTTGAAAACTTGATAGCAACAATAATTAATGGTATTGTGTCTAAATTTGCCTTGACAAATTGTCTTGGATAATATTCTGCCTTAGCATATTGTCTTGGATAACAGAGAAACCTCTATCTTCCACATTTTAGCTCACTTAAATTGGCTTTGGGATTTAGCATATGCCTTAAATAATAGGCTTTAGGAATCACACTTTTGGAATTGGTTAAGAATCTTTTGATAGTTAGAAAGTTCAACTCCCCTTTGAAACAATATAATTTAAGGTACATTGCATGGTTTCGTGGAAATTGGCGAAGATTTGGGATTTGTTAGGTTAGGAGCAGAAGTAGACGTCATTCAATTTTAGAAGCATTTGTTAATGACAGACGATCAAGGGTTAATTTGTTCGTAAAAGAACCTAAAGTATTGCAGATCAAACTTTAAATTAGATCCGTACACACTGTAAATCTTCTCCAAAATCCCAAAGGATCAAACACTAATAAATAATTAAGCAATTAATTTCCCGATTAGCCAAAATTTTACAAGCTTTCTTGAAGACTAAAGAAGGGGTAAAAGCTAGTGTGACGGAGGTCAAGAGACACTCTCCCTATCCCTCTCTGCTCTTCTTATTCTCTCCCATGGCGAGAATCTAGGGTTTGTGTACACCAAGAATCCCCATTCCCTTCTTCTTCCTATCTTTTTTCGCATTACAAATATACAACAGGTCCTCAACTCAACTTCCATGGCAAAAACTCGGCCTGGCATCCCTACGAAGCCTAAACCTGGCAAGAGAGAGCTCGACTCCTACACCATTCGTGGCACGAACAAAATCGTCAAAGGTCTCGTTTTCCTATCTTAACTCTTTTGCACGTTCGAGGTATTCTTCAAAATTTTGACTTTGTCTCTGCTGTTTCCTTTATTATGCTAGTCGGCGATTGTGTGTTGATGAGACCGTCGGACACCGGTAAGCCGCCGTATGTAGCTAAAATCGAGGGGATCGAAACTGATGGTAGGAACAATGTTAAGGTGAGGGTTAGGTGGTACTATCGCCCGGAAGAGTCTCTTGGGGGCCGCCGGCAGTTTCATGGAGCTAAAGAGTTATTCTTGTCCGACCACTATGATGTCCAGAGCGCTCTTACTATAGAAGGGAAGTGTATGGTTCACACTTTTAAGAACTATACTAAGCTGGAGAATGTGGGTGCTGAGGACTATTACTGCCGCTTTGAGTACAAGGCTGCTACTGGAGGCTTCACCCCTGATCGTGTTGCTGTGTGAGTCTTACGACTTGGTTTTGATTCGTGTGCTGAAATGTGATTGTTTTGTTGAGATAGCGTTGATTTAATTTTGATTGGCTTTTGAGGTTTTCATTTTCTTTTCTTCCTTCTACAAGGTACTGCACTTGTGAGATGCCATATAACCCTGATGACCTTATGGTGCAATGTGAAGGGTGCAAGGACTGGTAAATCTGCGTTGTAATATTAATTTTAATTGCTCATTTTCAGTCTTTCTTTCCTGGGTGTTAGTTTAAGAAGTAATTGAATTATGGACGGGATGTGGGGTTAACTTATGTAACCACCCTATGACCTATGACGTGGAAGTACTGAAGTATGCAGCTAATGCATATGAAGAAGTATTGGAATTAAATGTTGAAAAATCTTTTCTATAAAGCATTTCAAGTTTACTTCCTTAGGTGGCAATTTTAAAGGTAAATGGATTAAGTTCCAAGAGTGAGGTTAATTCACTTGGTCGAGGGCGTCTTACCTGTCATGCAATTACTTATGTGTTAAGTTAATGCATACGAAATAGTATGAGAATCAAAATGTTAGAAAATCTTGTCTATAAAGCATGATGAAATCTCAAGAGGTCTTGCCTACAAATTATGAAGAATTGTTAAGGAAATATGTGTACAAATCTTGAACTAGTTTCCTCAAATGCTAGGACCTTACAGTTTCAATAAAATTGAAGCAAAGAGAAACTTTTAATTTTGGAACCACTTATACTGTCTATTAGTCAACAAACTGTGTTTATAGGAGATATGAGACAATTAAAACCGGAAGGAATAGATGGAGACAGTCGTTTTTCTACCATCCCTATATGGCTGTCATTTGATTACATAGTTGCCTAGCCTAAAATTATCAACCTCAGTATTCATTTCAGTCATAATATGATCTGATTGCATAATACAAATACCTTATTCCTCTCAGTTAATCTATGTTTTGACAGTATTCTGTCAAATCTGATGTGAGAATCTTCCATAAAATGGGAAACCTAGTGTTGTTCTGCAGTGAATTTCTTTCAATTTATGTGAATATGAAGTAGTATCTTGACATGGTCATTTAGGTATCATCCTGCCTGTGTGGGCATGACCATTGAGGAAGCAAAGAAATTAGATCACTTCGTCTGCTCTGAATGTGCATCTGATGATGATGTCAAAAGATCATATAATGGGTTTAATGCATCACCAGCAGCCGATGGCAAGGTAAGACTTCTTGCTGTCTAGTCTTAGATCATTGTTGAAAATGTTTGGTACCTTAAATTTTGCATGCATACTCTGCTTGTCCATGTGAAGAAGTTTTGATGTCATTTTTGATATTTAAGAATGTTAAAGTTTGTCTCTTTCTAATCTATACATTGTCGCCGCAGTTCTTTGAAATGGTTAATTACAATTTCTGATTTTTTGGTAGCAGAATTTTGTTTGCCAGGATTTTTGGTCAATCAGGAATGTTTTGAATTGAAACTTTTGGGTTATAATATCTTCCCCGGTTTACTGTGTCGATACCATGTTTCTCCTGCAATGTATTAATTGTTTTAATCAAGTGATTTTGTGGCAGAATGTGCTCTCATCATCTTTGACTATTATCTTAATGTAAGAAGTTTGAATTCTGTTAATGATGTGAATGGTTGTTTTATAAAGAATTATAAGAGTTTGATCTTTTAATTCTATACTTTGGATTGTGTGCTAGGTTCCTAGCTTTATGCTTGTGCTTAAGCTAACATTGTTCCTCACCACTGTATTGAATAAGACTTGCCAAGAGAAGAACCAATTCCGAATGAACTGGAGGCACATTTTGTGTTTGTTTGCAATATGCTCAGATTGGATTTCTCCTCTCCTTGGACTCTTCCTTTCTTATCTTTGCTGCTTTCTACTTCTTGTTCCACTGTTTTTCTTTTTCCTCTGGCATTAATGAAACAAGTGTCTAGACTTATAATTGATGTTCATTCTTATCGTTGTGAATGGTACCAAGTAATTTTCAGTTTTGATCTTTTCCTTTATTCAAAAGCAAGGACTCGTTGACAATAACAGGAATGGCAGGGGGCCGGGCTGGGCCCTAATCCCATTCCCTGTGGTCCGAACCTAAAGCTGCTGCAAAACGATGTCGTTTTGGTGTAGTTGACCAAACGATGCTTTGAGCAATTATACTAAAATGACATCGATTCACATAGTGAGTTTGGGCTGGTCCCAAGCCTAATCAAACCGAGATTAGCCCATTCATTTCAAACCATTAATTGGCAACCATGCTCGTTGTTTGTGGAGATATTCACCTTTTCTAAGAGTTTTGGATCTGCGTATTGGATAGCAAATAGATGTAGAATACAAACTGGGTATAAATCTTTTTGGCTGGGTGACCACTTTATTGGTTATAGATATAACACTTACTTTTTAAGTATTAGAGAAGGCCTTTCTGCTTCTTTACTTGAGATTTTGTTGCTTATGTATATTGGTAATTTGCTGTTTATAGCTTCTTATCTGGAGTTGAACGGTTACGAAAGTTTGTTTCTCTTCTTCTTTTCTGTTTTCTTATTATTGGTTGACAACTTAAATTGAACACTACAGGTTGAAACGAAACGCCGGAAGAGATGATTGCAATGTAAAAGGCTAAAGTAAGGAGGAATTGCTTGTGTTTCCATTTACAATGTAGAATGTCTTTTGAGTGAGATGTATAGTGCAGAAAATCATCCGTGGTTGGCTCAAACTGTAAGCTGCAAGAAATTTTATGTGTTTATTGTGATATATGTAGCTGTACTGTACTAGGTTAGGGCATTCTATTAATCAATCTGTCTAAAAGAGAATTTTGAGAATGTAACTCTCTGACATCGAATTTGATGCGTGGAGTTATGTTAGATTTTCTGACATCTGTTCTAGTTCTTCAACAAACTGTTTGGTTAAACTATAAAATGGAACGATATCTATTTATATGCCTGCAGTTTCTTGTGGGCTAGCCCTCAACAATTTCTGATTGCTATTAGTAAGCTGAGTATTGGGACGAATGGTAAATGACTTAAAAGCGTGAATTACGCAGTTCCTCTCTTTCAGGTCTTAATTTTGAGTAGCAGCAATAACCCTGCCAGGTAAACTTTTATTTCAGAAATGAAAAAATTGACCCACAACAACTGTACATCCTTAGGTAAAGGTGCAGGTGCTTTAAGAAAAGTTTTATGTCCCCTGAAAACTTGGTGATTCGATGTGGAATAAACTTGCTTCTAATTTATCCGGCTAACATAACATGCGCAATTGAGGATTACAATGGCAAGACTTGCGTTAAATCTTGAGGTCAAGATACAGTTGTGAGTACAGCAGATATGACGTCAAAGCCAAGTGGAAATTAAGATAACTTTTCAATGATTGAAATTCAATCGAACCAGAGGATTTAAATCCATGAAAGTTGAAACCAAACAAATCCTGACAATAAATCAAATCTTCTGCTACTGTAGAAGTTGAAACCGAACAAATCCTGGTAATAAATCAAATTGATTTAACGTGGAGGTGATGAAAGACGTCAAATCTATATGAGCTACTGTTTTGGAAACCTGTTGTATAACTGACGATTGTTTCTCAAGGAGCACGAACAGCACGTTTCCAAAAGTTATTTAAAAGCAGATGTTTGCGTAAAAGGATGGTAACGGCTTGAAAAATGTCGCAGGACAGGAACGAGTAATTTCAGCTTTGGTCACGTTGACCATGATATAGTTTACTTCAGGTTCATTCTTGTCCATTATATGTAATCTTTGAAACCAAAAACATCTGAAACTCATATTGCTGCCATTGACGGCGATGGAAAGCAGAGAGGTTCTATCGTCTTCAGCAACATACGCTGTGATTTTTACCTTGGGAATATTAATGGCTATTTGCTTTGCGGAAGAGAAATCAATTTACTTAGTCCTAATGGAAGGAGAGCCCGTTGCCTTCCACGAAAGAAGAGCTCCTTTACCAGACAGGTATCCGTATATATTCTACGATTATGTTACTGTTTCATATATAAAATATTGTTATCCCCACTACTCTACTAAGCAAGTATACTGGTTTGGGCCGGGACCCTCACCGGTCAGGTATTGTCCCCTGGGGAGAAGTTCAAGCGTTTCTCGCACCGTCGTTGCGGGTGCGACTCGAACCCAGAACTCAGGGGTTTTGTTGCGTTGAGACGCACGCCTCATACCACTGGGCTACGTAGCTCAGTGGTGAGAGGCGTGACGCTCCACACCAACAAAACCCTTTGGTCAGGGGTTCGACTTCCACAAATCACCCTGGCAGACCAAAGGGACAATTCCTTAGATTTGGGCCGGGCTCTGAACCGCAGCCACGTAAGCCGATTAACCTACCCAAACCATATACGATAAAAGTAATTAGAAAGTAGAAAGCTACAATATGCTTGGATGTTTGAAATCTTCCGCCATTATTGTCCCATCACTGATACGACTTCTTTATATGGACGTTAGAGAAGCTTCAGAGGCTCATGCAAAGTGGCTGGTCGATTCTCATGACCAACTTCTGCAAAGTACCCTCGAACCTGCCAGCTATAGCAAGCTCTACAGCTTCAAACATATTGTTAATGGATTCGCTGTTCACACCACTCCTTCTCTGGTACGTAATTCCATCAAAATTGCTCCTTGCATCATTAAGCAAAAAAGATAATGGAAACGGAGTAAAAGGAAAGTAAGTGCATGCTCATATTTCCGTTGCAGGCAAGCAAGCTCAGAGGAGCTGCTGGAGTTAAAGTGGTAGAAAGAGACAGAGGAGCGAAACTGATGACTACATACACACCTGAGTTTCTAGGGTTACCTCAGTTAGGGTGGACACAAGAAGGAGGGGACAGAAACGCGGGAGATGGGATCGTAATTGGATTTGTAGACACGGGCATCAACCCAATACATCCAAGCTTTGCATTTGATCCTCTAAATCCATTTACATCGAACATTTCTCATTTTTCTGGTGCTTGTGAGACGGGTCCAGGGTTCTCTGCTAGTTACTGCAATGGGAAGATAGTGTCCGCGAGGTTCTTCTCAGCGGGGGCTCAAGCAATTGCAACCCTCAATTCTTCATTCGACTTTCTCTCCCCTCGTGACGCTGATGGACATGGAAGGCATGCATATCTTTCTAAGTCAAATATATGTTTATTTTCTGGTATACAGTCTTAGTTCCATTCACTGCCTATTCGAATTTACGTAGAAAGAGATGAAAATTGTTTTCCTGGTTCAGTCATGTCGCTTCAATTGCTGCTGGGAATTCTGGGGTTCCGGTGGTTGTCAATGGCTTCTATTATGGTCAAGCTAGTGGGATGGCTCCCCGTTCACGGTATGATTTTTCTTCATATACATCAGAAATTGGAAATATTTTACTAAAAATAGGAAAAAAAAAATAAAGAACCTTCTCTTTGACTTGATATATAGTATATATAAATTGCGTTGTTCTTACATGGATGTTCTGGGATACAGAATTGCCGTTTATAAAGCTGTGTATCCAACAGTAGCCACCCTAACTGATGTGGTTGCAGCAATTGATCAAGTAAGGCTTGGTCTCGCAACACCATGACAAAGAAAAAAGAAACATACATAAATTAATAAATTCGGTAAAAGAACTAATTTGTAAGATCGATGTTGATATAAATGTAGTACAACACTATTTTTTCCCTTGATGCAGTCCTGTTCATTAATACTTAACTGGCTATTTTTACTTTTCAATATATGAAAAGTTAAATGCTTGATTTTTTAACAAGAAATTAATTATTATTTGGTTCTTCATGCCTTTAATTTGGTTTAATCTATTGTATAAGTACTCTAATTTTTTAGAAAATTGAATAAACTGTACGTAATAAATAGAAAATTTGTATAATTAATTAATTAATTTTTATAAGACATGCCTTTATGTACTTACTAGTCATAATTCATCTTTAAATTTGCACTGCACATTTGTCTTGAAAGGTAAATCGAAATTATAAGAAAGAAAGCAATGAGTTCTTTACAAGCAAGAAAGACGACATCTAATATCTGTAGGAAAAAGGAGGATGAGAGAGAGAGAGAGAGAGATCTTTTTTAATAAAAAATGATATTGATAATAGATATTAAAAAGAGTACAACAAAAATAATGGAGATGTGAGGGATTACCCGATTACTATTCTTACAAGGTCATGTAAGAAGGAAGGTCAAAAGAAGAGATGGTTATAAGAGCGGGAGGACAACCATGTATTAAGTAATCATATGTTAAGGGATACTACGATGCTGGTTGTGCATTTCAAATGTAACTTCTTCACTAATATCAACTCATGAAGCTCTCTGATGATGTTTCTTCAATGATGTGTAAAGCATTTCTCACAATAGGGAGTATGCAAAAGGACCCAATGCAAGAATACATATGCATTGATTTGGTAGCCATTTGGTGGATTATGCTAATAAGTGTTGGAAAATGTCAGTGATGGAGTTCCCCGAATTACTCTATAGGCACTTTCATTGAATATTCTGCCAAATAATGTGGTTAACAGAGCATGTAAAGAAAAGGTGGTCTCAGACTTCGACTTGAACTTAACACATGAGACAATGTCGATCAATGGGCAAGTATGGTAGACGATCAACATTGAAAAGTTTATTCTGAATTGCCAACCAGAGGATGAAGGAAAGTCAAACGAGTTACCGCAGTATTCTAGATGATGTTGTGCCAATCAACAACAGGTTGTCTATGTCGTAGTAGTTATTTGGTTGTTTTATTGGAAAGTGTCTGGATTACATGTCCTTTCCAGTAAAAAGTATCAGTAGAATTGGAGTTAGGAAGGTAAGATGGTTGTAAGTGTGTCAACTGTTGTGGGAGTTGCCAAGAGTTATCTTGGATCACTAAATTCATATGCATATGAAGAAACGGGGATGCAGTGGGGTGTTTTATGGTGATAAGTGCTCTATGCCCCGACCAATTATCATATCATAATGAGGTTAATCTACCATATCCAACTCTATTTATAACGTCAGCTCGAACCATGTCTCTCAAAGTGAGTAGTTGATTAAGGAAATATGAATGTAAGGTGCGCTTAGCGATTTGCAATTCATATTTTCATTCAAGGAAGTATGATTGGATCCTTCTAACCTATAATGAACTTTTGTCAAAGAAGATCCACCATAGGAATTTGAGGATTAAAGCCTGATTTGTTGTTCTAATAGAGGAATATTTAGTCCACCTTCCTTCTTGAGTAGACACAAATAAACCCATTTCACCTTTGCAGCTCCTCTAGAATCGTCTGAATGACTTCATAGAAGGTCTCTTAATAATCTTTCAATGGCTTTGGTAATGTTTAGGGAGAGAAAGATATGCGAACTCCAATATATATGCAGTGAGATAAGCACTGCTTTAATAAGTTGTAACTTACCAGCATAGGAGAGTGTTTTGTTTACATATGAGCTGATGCATTTCTGAAGTTTTTCGATAAGAGGTAAGCCCTCAAAATAGGTGAGGCATCTAGTTTTCATCAGAAGTCCCAAGTATAGGAGAGGAGGATTAATGGATTGCATGTCCGTCTGTTGTGTAATATGTTGCTTGAGATTAGAAGCCTTTTTGGAGACAAGAAAGTGACTTTCACTAAAGTTAATCCACAACCTTGAGTAGTTGATGAACGTTGACAGGGCCTGCATAAAGGTGTTGATAGAGGTCATTTGGGCTTTACAAAATAAGAGAAGTTCATTTGTAAACCCAATGTTAGTCAAACCAATTTTTTTCATTTGGAATGATATCGAAATTTGGAATTGTGCTTCACTTGTTAAAGGATGATAACATTGAGAATTTCCATGCTAAGGATAAAAAATGAGGGAATAGGGGATCGCCTTGTCGAAGACCCCGAGCAGTTGGGAAGAATGTGGTTGGAGTACCATTGATGAGTATAGATAGGGATGACAAAGACATGCACTCTTTTAGTCAGTCGATGAAGATGTGGTGGAAACCGAAAGCTTGAAGCATTGTCCATAGGAAGTCCCAGCTGAGGCTATCAAAAGTTTTATAGAAGTCGATCTTAATGGTGCAGTTGGAAGAATAGTTCAGCTTAGAGTAGCCATTTAACAATTCTTGGACGATAAGAACATTATCACCAATATGGTGATCTTTTAAGTAAGCAGCCCGATTGTCACTGATCAAACGAATGATAGCTTGTTTCAATCGGTTAGCTAGGATTTTAGCGATAATTTTGTACAAAAAATTAGTACATGCTATGGGTCTAAAGTATCTAAATGTGGAAGGATTTGAGATTTTAGGTATCAAGCAAAGGTATGTTCGGTTAATCTCTTTAAGGAGTACTCCATTGGTAAAGAATTCTTGGACAACAGGTTCTATGAAAGCTCCAATGGTGTCCTATGAGTTCTGAAAAAAGTATCCATTGAAACCATCAGGCCCTGAGACCTTTTTGCCATTCATTCCAAAAACAACTTGCTGGATTTCATTTCGTCAACAGGTTTGGTTAAAAGGTTGATATCTCGAGGAGATATTTGCTATAAAGAAAGTGAATTTAAAGCTAGAAGCGAAGTAGTAGAGGTACTAGATGTACCAAGAAGAGTGTTGAAGTATTGTAGGGCCTCTTACTGCATATCTTGAAGTTTATGTAGTTGTGAGCCCATTGTAGAGGTGATAGAATGGATTTTGTTCTGATTCTGACGCGTAAGAATTGAATGGAAGAAGAAGTTGGTACATTGATCCCCATCAATCAGCCACTGAACTCGAGAGCGTTGTTGGAGCAAGGAGTGGTGATTGTTGATTGCTTGCATATAGTTTGAAAAGGAAATTTTCTCCATATCCAGTAATATCTGATTAGTAGGCCGCATGACTAGTTGTGATTGAACTTAGTAAAGAGCTGTTTGGTAGATTGAATAGCTTGTATCGTGGATCCTTTCTCTTAACACTCAATATCCTGAGCTCATGTTTAATGAAATTTAGTTTCTGTACATATCCATATTGTTTAATACCTATATACTACAGGGCAGAGAGTGTGTGAGAGTTCTTCTAGTCTTCTCGACCATGGACTATTCTTTGCCTAATGTTTCCCCTTTCTTTTATCCTGATTATCCCTTTTCCTTGTTCCCCTACTTGTTTCTTCTAGCTACTCTTTTGATCCTTGCTCTGGTTTTTGTTTTGCTTTCTTCCCTTTATTGTCTCTTTCTATGACTGCTCTCTCCTTAAGGGCAATTTTGTATTTTTGCTCTTGCCATGATCTTTTTATTGTTTTTGGTTAATGGTATTTATCTTTCCCACTGAAAAGTTGTTTCTTTCCTTTCTTGCCTATTTTGTCACCTTTCTCTACCATACAATTTATTATTATCGGCAAATTTCATCCTTTTCCATCTTGATCTTCTCTTACCCTCCTAAGCCTTTTTCATTGTCCACTAAGCTTTCTACCACCTCCTTTGAACATCCTCTTAAGGATCCAAACACTTTGAAACAAAACTTAAACCAGTGCAGGAGTTGGAAGTAAGTGGTTAGGGACTGTCAAAACTTGACTCTTAATTTCCGTTCACAATGAGCAGAAAGGTAAAACAATTGTGGACCTTAATATTGAAATTATCAAGGGTGGAGCTTACAACTAGGAATCTACCTTGGTTGGTTTCTTCTTTGATCATAAGCCTCTCTTTCCTATTATTCAGTATTGGGATTTTAATCAATGAAGGAGCAGAAGACTAGCTGAGATTCTTCTCTCTAAAGACAACCTCATTCTATTCTCTTTTTAATCACACTCTAAAGCTTTTAAAGTCATAGACTAAGGGCCATGACATGTTTCTCAACAACCTCTCTTTCTTTAAACCTGACAATTTGGTCTTAACCTGAAGAGTGTAAAGCTTTATAATATTCTCTTATAGATAAATTTCTATAGTGTTCCATTGAAGTATTGGACCACTCAAGGCCTGAGCTCATTGGCTATATGTGTAAGTGTCAATTTATTGAAGGAATTGAGTGATGAGATCCCTATTATCAGGTTGAGATTTAGAAATGATCTCTTTAAAGATAGTGTTATAATCTCTTATTAATGGAAATCTCACCTTAATTCTCAAGGCAAGGTTTGGAGACCTACAAGGAGGAAGTTCACCAAAGGGAACTTTAATGAGCTTATGGGTTTAGGAGCTAAAAGTATGATTGAATAAAATGTTGTGTTTGCCACTAAAGAGATCATTGCTTCTTCAAATGAAGTTCCCTATAATATTGCTAATATGGAAAATATAGTTAATATAGTAAGAATTGAGAATGAAAACAATGCTCTTACAAGAATGGATTTGAGATAAATGAGAAAGATATGGAAGCTACTGCTATAAGTAACAATCTAGTAAATTTACCTGAAGAGGGATAAATGAGGATGAACATACATTATCTTTAAGATTAAATTTGAAGAAAAGTGAGAGTGGAATAGTAGTTAGACCTCAGTCCAACATACATGCCAACTTGCCTGAAGATGAAGGGAGCAAGGAGTAGTTATTCCAAACTATAGTGAGGAGATAATCCTAGAGGAGTAGGAAGAACAGCTATAAAGGTAAATAAAAATAATTTTTCAATCTTAGTTTGGAATGTAAGAGGTCTAAACTACCCTAATAAGCTTAATAGTTTGAGGTATTTTAGTAATGAATGAAAAATCTTTTATATTGGGTTTGCTGGAAACAAAAATAAAGTTGAAAAACTTAAAGAAGTTAAAAGTTTTGGTGCTAAGATGGGAATTTTTTTCAAATCATTCACACCATGCATATAAAAGAATTATAATTTGTCATAATGTTGATTTTGATAAGGTGGATGAATTACATTCTAATGAGCAAGTTATGCATATAAGATTATCTTTCTTATTAGAGACCACTGTGATCTGCAATTTTTCTTTTCAAAGAGCTAAATTAATGAATAGCTTGAAAAACATAAGTGGAATATACAATGGTTTATGGTTGATTTGTGTGGACTTTAACTCCACTTTATACAGATCTGAGGCCAAAGGGAGCTACAGTTTGAGAAAATATTTTGAATATTTTAAAAAATGTGTCAAATTTTTAGGGATATCTGATATGAAGTATGAAGATTTTACTTACACTTGTAGTAACAAAAATGCTCTAGATGGTCCATTATATAAAAAAATTAGACAGGGCTTTGGTCAGTCTATACTATTTAACTCTTTTTCTTAAAAGCAAAGCCAAGTTTATGGATCCCTTGTTCTTGGAGCAAATACCTATTAAGATGGTGGATATGTTCCAAAGGATTGTTAAGCATTATCCCTTCAATTTTAACAATTTTTTAGCTCAAGATGGTGGCTTTTTGAAAATAATTAGGAGGGGACTTGATCATTATTCTCTGGCTTTAAGCAGTTCATTTGTTGATGACTTAGTGTTTTTCTATAGAGCTCACCTAAAGTCAGTAGAGACCTTGATGGGCACTGTACACCAATTTAAAATTTTGTCAGGTTTGAAGGCCAATTTAAGTAAAAGCCACTTCTTCCTTTGTTCTGGAGCAATCGATAAAGGTCTATTGCAAAGATAGCTAGAATGGAGAGAAAAGTCCCTCTAATGTTGTATTTGGTACTCCCAATCACCACAAGGAGACTGTATTTTAAAGAATGCATTCCTTTTATTGAAAAAAAAAACCCAGAGAAGGTTGAGCTCCCAGATAAGCAAAACTCTCTCCCATGGTGGGAAACTACGACTGATCAAATATATTGTTACTTCAATGCACATCTATTGGAGTTCACGTACATTCCTTTCAAAGAATCTTATCAAATCCATAAAGAGAATGATAAAGAATTTTCTATAGAGCTATGCATGAGGAGTAAGGGTACTTACTAAGGTTAAATAGGAAGAAATTTTTATAACTAAGGAAGAGGGGTGTTTGGGGGATAATTCCATTAGAATCTCTAACTTTACTCTTACATTGAAAAAATTATGGTGGATTCTGAAAGACAAGAACTACATATGGTTGAAGTGGTTACATAGCTTCTTTCTTAAAGGTAAAAGTATATGGGAAATTGAGAAGAAGTTAAGCCACTCCTGGTTTCTTATTTAGCTTTTATAATTGAGGGACTTGATTAAACCTGGCATAGTTTGTAAAGTGGGGAATGGGAAAAGAGCTTCTTTGTAGTATGAAAACTAGACTAGATATGGGAAACTTATTCATCTCCTTGAAGTAGTAACAAGGGTTGAAAAATTTCACTTACAGGCTAAAGTCAATTCCATAATTTCTAATAGGTATTGAAGGTAATTTCCTGAAGAATTGAGGCACTAAACTCCTAAATATCTTCCTAATCCTCCCCTCCCTAATAAATTCTTATGGAAGGATAGGTTTGTTGGGGTATGCTTTAAGTTAGAGGTCCAATTATGAGATGGTATAAATTTTTTGTGTGCAAATACTTAATGCCTAAAAGTTTATTCTTATTATGGTTAATAGCCAAAAGTTGCCTAAACATTATAGATAGGTTGAGTTTCTTGAACTTAAGGAAATTGTGCTTATTATGTATGGAAGAAGATGAGTCAAATGACCATTTTTTTCTTTGAATGCATATGTAATTTAACCATTTGGAATGTAGTCAAAGGTTTAAGCATATGGAATCCACTTAGTAACTTTTTCTCTAAAGTGCTCCAATGGTTTTTAGACCATCCCAATCTCCGAAGCTCTACCTTAGCAATATATGTCATAGCTATAGGAACTTGTATGCAAAATTTAGAAGGAAAGAAACTCCAGGAGCTTTCATAACAAGGCTCTTCCATTGGATGTTGTAAAGGAAGAAGTGTTATGTCTTGTTAAAGACCAGATCATGGTCTGTATATAGTTTGATTTGTAAAATTCTTTTATTATCATGGGAGGAACGTTTAAGAGAGTAAGGGAATTTCCCTGTGCTCCCCTTTTATACATTTTCTATCTTTCTATTGATCCATTATTTACTTTTCCAAAAAAAAGAAAGAAAGATGGCATCTAAGCTCATTTTAAGCTTTCAATTCATAGATAGGCTTAGGAAAACTACTTTGTAATATTTTTTTAACCCCTTAACTCAATTATGCATGCCTATAATTCCTTATGATTAAATTATTTTCTTACTACAAAATAACACAATATCATTAACTATTAAATCCCTTATTTAGTAAACAAGTTTTTAAAGCATCTGTTTGCTAGGCTTCTCTTTATCTTGAAATATTTTGTGATTTCTTACCTTCCAAATACATGCTACTTCTAAATGCTATTTCGTTTATATCAAAAGATTGCTCTTATGCGCATTCTGATCATGGCTTATCCATTATATAATGTCAATCTATTTATCCTTAATAACAAGTTTGTAGTGTTATTAGACCATAAACCATATGCTAAAGATGAAATTTCATTAAAAGAACACATGGTTTAGTGTTATAAGTTATTATTTCTACAACTTACAACATCGTATAATATTGTTTCCTAGCATTCTATCTAAGGTTTTAAGTATCTTTCTCACTACTAGCCTTGGAATGATGGAGACCTTAGGGAGTGCTTATTTAAACAAAATTATTTTTTACTAGTTCAATCTCCGTGCTTGGCTTTTGAAAATATCCTTGTAAGATTTATTAATAAACAAGTTAGAGAATGTTTCATCTAGATCAAAGTGTTTTCTTTGCTTTTATTTGATTTATAGTTAGGGATATTAACCATGTTAATAGATAAAGCATCAATATTGCAGTACCACTAACTATCTTTTATCACTTTTTTAACCTTTGTATTCTCTTGTAAGTAGTTATACAAGCTGGACTTCCTATTAATCTGATATAAAGGCCTTTTATTTTAATGATCGCACTAAAACCAGGCATTACTTTTGTTACTAATTATGCACCTTACCTCATTATATAGGTGTTCCTTTAGCTTGAATAATTGTATGATTATCCATGAATTGATTATTTTTGGACTGAGTTTCCAAAACCTTTCGCACTTTAAATAATGGGTTAGTTTTTACTTCATCCATAAGGCCTTTTTATCAGTTAAGAGTCTCCAAGTACTTTGAGACATTAGAGTCTGGTTGAAAAATCTAATAGATACAATATCAATTCCTCTTTCCTCTTTTGACATAGAAAGATCTAATAAGGTAACCAAACTATAAAAAGCATCTCAACAATTTTCGATTCTTTAGATCATTTTTTTTGGAAAAAAACAAATATGAAAGAACCAATATATATGTATGGAGTTGAGAACAAAATTGGTGAATTGAACTTTACTAGTAAATGAAAAGCACTTATTACACTAATTTCTAGTTCTCATTCGAGTCCTTTCAATAAGTGGTATGCAATCTAAAGCTTAGTCTCTTGTTAGTTACAGGCAAACCAAGGTAGTTAAACGGAGAGTTCTTTAATTTCAATCATGATAAGTTGGGGAGATTGGCACTAGATCATACCATTAGGTATTTTTTTTAATTGTTTATAGAGAACCTATGTAGATCCTTGAATGTATATAAATCATTTATTATTATGCTTAATGAATAACTACAATTGGCTCTAGAAAAGCCTAAATAGATCATTTGTAAAACATAGGTTAAAGATTCTTAACTTACTACAATTATAATGGAGCTTGAATTTTCTTTCTGGACTTATAGAATGATAAATCAATCTAGTTAAGGTCTCCGTACATAAGATGAATAAGGGTGATGAGATTGGATCACCTTACCACAATCTCTTAATGTCGCTGATTATGTTAGTAGACTCCCTATTAATTAAGATAAAAAAAGGAGGTAATAGAAATGCATTAATCAGTTGAGATCCTAAACTTTCATGGAAATCCAAAAATTTTAAATATATGCAAGATGAAATCCTAGTTTATGGAGTCAAAAGTCTTATAAAAATTAATCTTGATAGTACAAGTTGGTTAGATACATACACAAAAGTACCCTAGATTATAGTCTTCTCTAGGAGCAAATTTTCTGAGAATTGAATGAGCTGCTCAATGATAAGGGGGTTAGAAACTTTAATTTTATCTAGATCATAGACAATATCTATTCTCCTATAGTGATGTGCTTAGTGATTAGTGATTATTTGCTAATGATTCCTCTTAAAGACTTAAGCCTTTTACACTTATCAACATTGAGCATAGTCTATAAAAATCCTAGGTAGCACTTGGTACCTCTTATGGCTATTAAGACCTCTGACATTCCAAAATAGGATTGTTATCATAGAAGGTTTTGAGGTTTAGAGCTTTTACTATATTACTTATACTTAATCTCCTCCCACTAGCTACTTTGAATTAATTCTCTATAATCTTATAATCTGTTTAATGTGAATTAGACTTCCTTAGGTGTGAAGTTAATTATATAAGCGATGATGGAAGGAGAAGGTGGAGGTTTGTTTAAAGAGTTTCTCTTAAAAAAGTATGGGTTCCCTCTTGCTTTAATTTCCTTTAATAGGGGGATATTCGTCATTATATAGCCTAATCCTCTAGCACCTAATCCTTCACACATTCTCCTCTTCCCTTTTCTTCTTGAGGTGTTACTACTAAATTTTTGTCTTGTAGCATTTTCACAATCCCATTCACTGCCCACACTATTGTAGCCTTTCTACCATTTACTTTTTCTAATCTTATCAACTTATGGTAATCTCCTCTTTGGAAAGTCCTACTAAATGGTCTCCATTAAAATTGAATTGGAAAGCCTTAATTGTAGATTAATGTGGCGCAGATTCACTTCACTTATGATTGAATCAGAAGCTCCTTGAAAATAACGAACTTGTTAATTCCACCTAGGCTGCAGAAGATGGAGTTGACTTATTAACACTGTCGGTAGGACCTGATGGACCTCCTGAAGATACCGCAACGTTGTTAAGTGTATTTGATGTTTCCATGTTATTTGCTCGACGAGCTGATGTTTTCGTGGCACAAGCCGCGGGTAATGAAGGCCCTGCTCCTTTCACCGTTGTCTCCTACAGCCCCTGGGCTGTTGGGGTTGCCGCTTCCACCACTGACCGGATTTATCATGGTTATCTTCTACTTGGAAATGGCCAAAAGGTTGAAGGTATTGGTTTATCAGGTAATTGACTTCTACAATGTTTCATTATTACACATTCACGATTAATTTACAAAATTATTTATAGAGAAAGTTGAAACACTTAAATATATTTAATGTTGATTGATTTTTATATATTTTGAATATAAATTATTTTGGTATTAACATATTAATTATTTAGGTATTTATATTTAAATATAAAATTTAAGTTCAATACAAACTTTTTCATATATTTAAAAACATGCATGCTTAATAAATTATAAATACCTTGCTTCAAACTTTTAATTAATTTCTCATGTAATATCCCTCCTAAAAATCTTAATAAAATTAATTATATGCAATTAATAAAAATATAAAACTACCAATAGTCATATAATACAGATGCAAGGAGAGAAACCCAAGAAAATAATTATGTATAATTATTAAATATAGTATATAATACAGAGGACATGTAAAAGTTAAAATATTGTATTGTAAATTTTAAAAACCTACTTTAAAGGATGTTAATATTTCTGCTTTTATATGATATTTTTAATTATTATAATAGAAGTTTAATTTTTGCAAATTAAAATAAAATTCATTTTTTACTTTATGTACATATGGAGACTAGTTATAATAATGATTTTATAACTATATATTTATTAATAAATAGGATAATTTTCATTTTTATTGTTTAAAATTACTTTTTAAATAATAAAAGTTGCTTTTATATGTTTTTAAACATTGATACATAAGGATTAATAAAGAAATTTAAAATTTATATAAACAATCATAAGTATTTCCATTATTATCTATATACTTATTATATGCAAATGAAATATAAAATGAAGAAGTTTAAATGAATTAAGGTTAATTATGATGACATTGATTCATTTTGATATGTGTATGAATAGAATCGAATAAATTTATTAAAATATTTATTATATATAAGTATTTTTCATATATATATATATATATATAATTATATCTAGAGTATTATGTCAAATTTGCTTTTTAAGATATATTAAATTTTACTTTTATATTATGAGAATGTTATTATATTAATATTGATCATCAAGCTTAAATTTTTATTTGCTTCTAATACTGCATAACAACTTTTTCTATAAGTAAGATTATTTTTATTGATTAAATCTTGTACATATAATCATAATAAATATCTAAATAATAAATATAACTTATATTAATTTAATTATTTATCATTAAATGTATTTATAATCTTCAATATTTATAAATTAATCTTAATTTTGTAAATAAATATTTATTATCTTAAAAATTTTACATTAATATAACATAATTTTTAAAAACTAGAGTTAGTTTTTTCAAGATTTGTCACATGTCAATGTAGCCCTCCTTTATATATATATATATATACAGTGACGGAGCCAGGAATTTAAGATAGGGGGCCAGTACACTACTGACCCTTAAATAACTCTATCTTTATATATATATATATATATATTAAAAATAATTTTTTAAAAAAAACTTGGGGGGCCCATTGACCCCCAAGTTTCTATATAACTCCGTCTCTGTTAATATATATATATATATAAAAGATAGTTTTATGAGAAGGGTCAAATGCCAATGAACAGCAAAGCTTGTTGGATTGATCACGAGTTCTCTTTTCATGCCCCAAATACTGTCTAATGCTCTATTACCAAGAGATAATAACTTTTTGTTGGTACAAATCTTACGTAGGGTCAACTTTTGGAGATGATTTGCTTAGGTACAAGCTAGTTTTGGCTCGGGATGCAGTTAAGGCAAATGGGACATTCCCAAGGACACCTCCTTATGCTGAGGAATGCCAATATCCAGAAGCATTGGACCCTATAGTGGTGCAAGGCAGTATTGTCATCTGCACCTTTTCAGCTGGTTTCTACAATGGAACATCGACCATTAATGCAGTCATCGACACAGCGAAGGGTTTAGGATTCATGGGATTTGCTTTAATTGCCAATCCAAACTACGGCGATTTCATTGCAGAACCTATACCCTTCGCTGTTCCTGGCATTATGATACCAAAAGTTGCTGATGCACAGGTACTTTATATGTATTCCACAACTTGAATCTAGTTTTATATGACATGAACGATTCATCCATGTTGTATGCAGGTTATATCAGCATACTATGAACAAGAAGTTCTAAGAGATGAGACAGGAGCCGTTTCCAGCTTTTGTGGACGAGCAGCTATAGGTGAGGGCAGAGTTGCTGCATTTGGCATGCGAGCCCCGGTTGTTAGTCGATTCTCTTCCAGAGGTCCTGATTATGCGGACATTAACAGGAGTTCTGTTGATGTACTTAAGCCAGATATTTTAGCCCCAGGCCACCAAATATGGGCAGCTTGGAGCCCACTTAGCGTCTCTGAGCCATTACTAAAAGGTGATCATTTTTTATTGTCCTAGTAATTTGACTATCAGTTCTTTAGATTGGTTTTGTGGTATCTGCCAAGAGAAAATGATATGATTCGGACGGACATGATGTATTAATGAGAAAGGAGTTGGTGGTTGGTGAAATTGTTCAGGATACAGTTTTGCCCTATTGTCGGGAACAAGCATGGCCACGCCACACATAGTGGGAATAGCAGCACTTATCAAGCAACGTAATCCATCGTGGACTCCCTCCATGATTGCGTCGGCCATGTCCACTACTGCCACCAACTATGATAACTACGGAGAAGTCATAGAGGCTGAAGGATCAGATATTGATAGCTTCTATCCCTCCACTTATTTTGATTTAGGTGCTGGCCTGATTAATCCAAATCGAGCCATTGACCCTGGTCTTATCTTCTCATCAGGTAATCAATTTATCATCGTATCACTTTCTAATTTACTATTGTTTAGCGTTTGTGATCGGTATAACGCCCGCATAATATGGGATCCTGAAGCAGAATTTGATGACTACATCAGCTTTCTGTGCTCATTGCCGAAGATTGATCCCATGACAATCAAAGCTGCTACTGGAGTACAGTGCAATCAGACGCTCAACTACCCTGCCAACTTGAACCTGCCTTCAGTGACAATATCGGCATTAACAGGAAACCAAACAGTAAGGCGGACTATGAAGAACGTGGGTAGCAAACCGGAGACATACTTATGCTCAGTAATATCACCTACTGGCACAACAGTTAGCTTGTCTCCGACTTGGTTTAGGATAGCTTCACAAGGAACGCAGAGTTTGGACATTCACTTCCAAGTTACCAGAACACTAGATAAGTTCAGTTTCGGTGAAATTGTTTTGACAGGAAGTTTAGATCACATTGTTAGGATACCGTTATCAGTGTTGCCTGTTTCAGTGATCTGATGTGTAGGGAATGGAATAATTTTAGTTTCTTATAATTATTTCAAAAGATAAGGGAAAATACCAAAGCTGAAACGCTGTTTCCATTGGCATCAATATACATTAATCAAAGCTGAAATGTGTCGTCGTGAAGATTTTGCCTCTAAATTAGAAAGAAAAGGTGAAACTGAAGTCTTTATTTGTGCAAGGATTTTTTTTTATATGTTTTGACATTGTCATATGTTGTCTGAATTGTTTTTGTGTTGGACTTGAATTTGTGTTATCTAGTAAGCGAGCATACCAATATTGCATTAAAAAAAGCATTGTCATACTATTTGTGTGTTGTTTGCCTTGTTGGAGTGTTATGATTTATGATTGGAGTAAGGTGTATGGTGAAATTTTTTAATCATAATTAGGTATTATAACTATTATTTATAAAAAGTTAAGATATATGCATTAACTATAATGATTTTAGTATAATAAACTTTTGAGAGCTGCATATAAATGTATGAAAATTTAAAAGTGGTAATACTGTTGTGAGAAATGAGATACAAAATTTTAGAGGCTTAATTGTAAATTATTTGTAAAATATAAAACAAAATGTAGTGACTAACATGATCCAACTTGGTTGATATATGTTTAAAATGAAAGTTACCGTAATGAGGAGAGAAGAAGAGTTTGAAAAGAAAAAGGAAAAGGATCTGATGTCCCCATTTTAACATTGAAATTTCATTTAGTATATGTCCATATGGCATGTGCTATATATTGGTATGTATACTTATGGCTATTTAATATATGTTAGTATCTATTATATTATTTAGTGGTATATTTTGTGTAATGCAATGGTATTTTCTAAATAATGTTAAGGAATTACACAACAGTGCAATGAAGATGAGTAATGAAATGGAAAATGAAATAAGTTGTTTGGAAGCAACAACCTTAAGTAGTGGGGAAGAGGACATTAAGACAAAGGTGCTCACTAGCTTCCTTCCTAACTAAAATCCAAGCCCCAACTTGCAAGATAGAGCTATTTGGTTACCTAACATAAATAAGGGATTCAATACCTGTTGAGCAAGTTTTACATATAATAAAACTCTCAATATTCGCAAGTATACGAATTGTAAATAACATAAATTTTACATATAAGGAAATAGTTAAAACCAAGTGAACCTAAATTTGTCTAAAGTAGTGAAATATGAATTAAATGAAAGTAAATAACATAAATTAAATCAATAAAATAAAATTAAGCAAATAATCAACTAACAATTGAGCTGCCATAATTTTGTAAGGATGATCAATGATAAAGGCTTAACCACTATTGATTCAATTAGGAGATGATCCTAGATTTTCTAAGGGATTGATTGCTCTCTCTCAAGACCTAATCAATTAACCCTAATTAATTACGAAATTTCAGATTTTACAACCTCTCGATTCACAAAAAATTCCTAATGTTTTCAACTAGTTCTGAAGTGATTTGTTGAATAATTAAGTGCTCACACATGATCTTTCTTTGTATGATTATCAATCTAATAATTCTGTGACTTATTAAATCGCTAACTCTCATTGCATAACCTAATCTGATTACTTTTAACTCACTCTTTCGATTTATTATCGAAGTATTGACAAGCACAATTATCACCATACCATAATATTGTTTTAAATTCAATAATAATTAGGTCACAAAATAACTAAAAAACAAACCCTAATTTGGAAATTTATAACATCATAAATGTAAATAACATCTTAGAATCTAGTTTACACATCAAGTTTAATGAAAATAACAAAAGGAAAGAAAGAAAAACTTGATTTGGAAATTGATATGGAAATATAGAAATCTTTGATGTTCTTGTTTATCCTCGTTGTTTAATCCAATTTTGCAATATGATGGTTGCCATTTTGGAGTTTTTTCATGTTCTTAAATAGTCCCAAAAGGGTCTTGGGGGTGTGATTAGGGTTTTGTCCTTTGTTCGATTCCAAAAATGCCCTTGAACCCTAAAATAGATGGAAAAAGTCGCGCCTAGAAGTTTCTTTCACGATTATGCATCTGGTGTCACGATCATGACTCTATGAAATTTCTCTCTATTAGGATCATCCATATGAAATCACAATTATGACTTTGGGTAATTCACTTCTGTCACGACCGTGAGTACCTACTCTTGGTCATTATGGACTTTATACATATAGGCTGGTTGTATATATGGCCTAGAACACAGTTATGTCATAAGCCATGCTTCCATGTACTCACATGATAATATATTTGTATTTATAGTTATGATTGACTATAGGAGACATACACAAAAGAATAGACATTATTGTGTCTATGTTAATTAATATATGAAGTTTTACAAGGGTGAAATTTTATTCATTATTATTGATCTAAGGTTATGTTTTATTTTTATTGGTATATTTGATTAAGTGAAATTAATTATTATTTTATGAAAGTATGCCTTAATTGAATTATTTGTATTAAGGCATTTAAGTTTATATATTATGGGTAATGGGGGATGTTTCAAATTGTCTATCATACTAGTTACTAAATCAAACAAATGAATGCACAAATTAATTAAATTGGGAATTGAATTTCATAAACTCAAGCTAGTTTTTTTACATTAATTTGTTAATTGTAAGGATTTGTTTTTATATAAATTGAATTATTGATGTATATGTTTAATTGATGATATGAGAGTTTTTTTTATAATGTAAATCTTATTTTCATTACTTGAATAAAAAATCAAATGCAAATTAGATGTACATAAACACTATTCCATCCAATTTAAAGCAAACTTAATAATTTCATGAACATTTAATACAACAAAATATAACTATTTGTATGCCACAAATTGTTTGCAGACTCCCCTAAACATAGGCCTATTCAATCATGTATATATGTTTGGAGATTAATTGTATTCATATACATACATTAGATTGAGTTTTTAGTGGTTTCAATTTCATTTTATGTTAAAATGTCTAAAAATGTTAATAGTTCAAATATGATGTAATAAGTAAATTTCATTATGTTCATTCTATAATTCACCTAATCTCTTAATGACTATAAAGTTAATTTTACTATAAATGAATTCAAATTTTCATTGTTTTAAAATTATGTGATTCACAAAATTGTTGAAAATGGAGAGTTCTAATATAAGCACGAAAGACCTCTATTTTTCCCTTCCTTCCTTTAGCTTCAGATATGGAAGCCTCCTGGTTAACTCCTTGACTATCCTACCTTTTGCTCCTACAGTTTTGTCTCCTTCATCTTTTCTCCCCTTGTACCTTTATCCTTCAGTTTTTCCTTAGTCTAGCTTGTGTTGCTTCAGGTACTAGGTTCTTTCCTAATCTCTAACTAGTGTAGGGGCATTTCTATCTTTGTTGCTATCATTTTATTATTCTTATTATATCTATTATCATTTTTAAAATAGTATTTCAAATTTTCCTTTACTAATTTTTTTACTTCTTTGCTAATTTCAAGCAAACGGTCATTCCACCATAGATTTTGATTATACCAAGTTATTGAAAGGACCTTTTCCACCCTTACTTCTAACCTCCACTTTTGGCTAAACCAAGTCAAGAATCCCTTTCACTTGCCTCTTCTCCCCTGGTCCTAGACCTAACCCCTCCACCTTTTTTTTATGGCAATGCTTCCCTAAAGACCTTATTATTAATGCTTAATAATACAATAGAGGAGTGTAAAGCTCCACCTTCTAAGAAGACTCAGTCTTAGGTTATAAGGGACAAATACCCTAATCTTAAGTTCTCTTTCGTCCCGTAAGGCTTTGGTTATGAGAAGAGGGTCATCTCTATTGATGTATTACAATTAGGTGCCTTCAAGTGGCTAAGAACCATTATATGTTACTGTTGATAGTTTGATTGAAATTCAACCCATTCAGTCTAAAGATCTAAAGGCCTAATTAATAGGATTCCCAGAAATTAAATGGATTTCCTAGAAAATTCTTAGATATTGAAATTACTAAAGAAGTCCAGGAGTTGAGAATCAGGACAATTGAAAACATGAGGAACATGTCGAAGGTAATTAATCAAGACATGACCTAAAATTGGATGATAGTTGATAGTTGAACATTTATAAGAAAACTACTTATGGAAGTTAAAGTTATGAGAGTTATAAAAACACACTAATATCATAACACAAGATACACAATTGGGCTACAATAAGAAACACATAACTTAAGCAAAAGATCCTATGGTTATTTCAACTTTCCCAGCATTTTGTGCGCATCCTTTACTTAAATAAAGTTATCTTTTCTGATAACGTGTGTCAAGTACACTGCAAAATTTACCTAACTCTGCACACTAAAAATATATAGAAATGGTGAGTCAAGATCTTATCTACAAGAAATGTTCAGTTAATCTTGGTAATGAAAATAATTGATGTAAAAAAAAAGAGGCATTAGGTTTTATGTAATTGAGAAAATAAAAATAAAACTAAGATTTGTGTATTCAAGGTTTGGAATACCACCAGTGCTTCATTAGACCCCTCAACCTCCAAATCATCATTAAAGTCATCCCCTTTAACACATTCTTCCTCATCGCCTCAAGTCAATTCGGGCATATCATCACACTCATGATTACTAATGTAAGTCCCATCCTCCAACAATATATACACCTTTTGGTTAGGACATTGTGATGCTATATAACCCTTACCTAGACACTTAAAGCATGTGATAGGTTTCGGCTGGTTTCGATTTTGACCTAAGTTTGAAGAACTAACCTTAGAAGCAGAAGGTTTAAAGGACATATTTTTATTGGTACTAGGGTTGGGCAAATATCTCTTAGCCCCATTGTTTTCCCATTTATTTTACTGCTAATGTACATTGTTAGGTTAAGCCTTTACATTAAAAGAAGTAGCAACATTCTCCTTTATATGTCTCTCTGCATTCATGGCTTTTTCTAACAAATCACCCGTATCAATATACCCTTGCATCTCAACTCTCTGATGAATTGGTCGATTTAATCCTCTAAGAAAATGGGCTAAAGAAGTCGACTCATCCTCTTTAATGCCAGCTTTTATTTTCAATGCCTCCAACTCTTGAAAGTATTCAACCACAGTTTGGTTTTATTGCTTTAGTTCCTACACCCTGTTATACAATTCACGAAAATAGGCATTTGGAACATATTTCTTCCTTATTATGCCAATTAGTTCACACCAAGAAGAAATAAAGGGTTCCTAATTCCTTCTAAATTCATACATAAGGTTACTCCACCAAATGGTGACATAATTTTGGAATTTAACAACAGCTAACTTAATTTTCTTTTCTTCAGAAAAATTAAGGACATCGAAAATCCTTTCTTCTTTCAATTATGAATCTAAGTAATCTTCAGGATTAAATTTGCCAAGAAATTAAGTAATTTTCAATTTAATAGATCCCTAATTACTATCAACCTTTTTACCTTGTCCATAAGTGTGGTTGGAAGTTTCAATTTCTCCCTCGATTTCTTCTTAATATTGGTTGCTCATAGAAGCTTTGGTTGCACTCATATTGGTCATGGACTCCTTAATGTTTTTAACGTCAACTCCTAACTTTATCATTTATTTTACCAACACCATCAACAAGTCGTTGTTGTTGGGTTCTATGGCATCCCTTTTGGCACGGGTAAGTCAACATTAAGTTTGGTTTGCCTCCTCCTTGTCGCTTCATCAGACATGATACCTACAAAACAAAAATCTCACTCCCTCTTTAGTTTATTTTGAACCATCTCCTTTGTGTATACCCTAGAGCTACTCTCAACCTAAGTGTTTCACTCTATAATAGGCTTTTACAGCCAAATGTAAAATAAAAACTCAGTCTTTTACCACTCCTTCCTTATTATCTTCATGAGTGCCATGAATAATAAATGATAATTCTCACGCAAAGTAGCACAAAGAAAACAAGTTAGGAGATCAAAGAATAAGAATGGCTCAAGTATAATTTACAACAATAATCTAGAAAAAGAAAATAGAATAGAATATGTCACAAATTGGCACAATTTCAAGTAGGGTATTTTGATAATTTTTTTAGGAGTAAATGTAACATCCCGCTACTGGTAGCAAGGGAGGTACTATGGTAATATTGGGTCAGACTGATAGATTTCATTGCATTCACTGACTGAGCATACTACTGGCCTCTAATCATAGAGGAACATGTTTCTTGCATATGCATTTATTCACAGGTACATGCATTCATGATTTTCC
>JANZLH020000027.1:110625-121387 GCA_026770325.2 Erythroxylum fimbriatum | reverse complement strand
ACTCTTTTACTAATACAAATAATTTGTTTTAAAATAATCAATGAATTATATATTTCCAATCATATTATATACTATATGGGCAATTTAATCATTGACACTCTTTTTATGTTCTGTTAACTACAACCAAACACATTTCTGTTCTCGTGATGGAGATAGTTTTATCTGTTTTGTCTATCACAACTAAACATCTCACTGTCTCCAATATTTGTTTTGTTCCGTCTCGAAATTTTTATTCCATTCCGTCTTTACATACGGGAGACAGCAACCATACGCAGTGTAAAGGAATGGGCAATGAGAGCATTGAAAAATAAGGATTTGACTAAAGTGCTTCTATTTAAAGATAATTTGATACTTTTCAAATTTTATACACAGTTAACTACTAAGGAGATCCTATAGGCTAAACCTTGGCATATAATGAATCAATGATTATTCCTTCAGTCATGGAAGCTAGGTCAAACATGGAAAATATAAAGAAGGATCATATCCCCATCTGGATAAACCTACGTACAGTTTCACTGGAGTACTAGTCTACAAAAGGTTTGAATGATTTGGCAAGCTTCATTGGACAACCAATTTGTATGGACAAAATGATAGCATTAAGGTGGAGAATTAATTATGCTAGATTATGAATAAATGTGGAAAGTAGAAAGAATCTCCCAGGTACCATTCCAATTGTGAGATTGAGAGCTGATGATTCATTTGTATAAAGACACTATTTGAGTCTCATATCAATAGAGACCTAAGCAAGTAGGTCAAGGGAAAAATGGAGAGGAAAAGATTCTAGAGAGGAGACTATTTAGAGTTGATGGTATTGGGCCAAGATAAGGTGGATTTGGATGTAGATGTGAAGGTCTAAATACTCAGGCTTTATAGTCTTAGGACTAGAATAGGAAAAGTATAACCTTGATGGTACAAAGGTTAAAAGATAACACAAAAGGAGCTATAAAGGAACATCAATATGTGAATATTAGTGAATATCCATTGATGATCTAGGAAATAAAGGAAAATGATCTTCCATTTTAGATAGATAAGAATAATGTAGGAAACTTCTCTTCACCTAAATCCACTCCTAGTCAAGGAGAATATGGGGAAAACATCGATGACTTCATAGTGGTTAGTAAGAGGAAATCTTGATGGAATTGAAACATCCCATAAAAAACCCTTTTAATGTCAATTGTTTCATGGAACATAAAGGGATTTAATAGCCCTAAGAAATAATAGGCTCTCAGAGATTTTGTATCTAGAAATAAACTAGTAGCCATTGGTGTGTTGAAATTTAAACAAGGACCATTACCACTATGGAAAAATCATAATGTCTTTTGACACAAAGAGGATGAATGTTAAAATTTCACATTCTAGTGACCAAAATATGCATACCACAGTCAAGTTTCTAAAGGAGGACAGGAGCTTTGTTTTAAACTTTGTATATTGTTCAAATTTTAGCTTCTAAAGGAGAATGCTATAGAATCATATGATAGGTCTCAAATCTTCTATCCATCATCATTGCATTAGGTGTCTTTAATAACACCTTATTATGGTCATAGAAAGATGGAAACATGTGTTTGACGAATCACTTAATAGAATTTAAAGGACGTATGCATAAATTATGAGCAACAAATTTGAGATTTGAAGGATCTCTATTCACTAGGAGTAACAAACAAGAATCTAGGTGTTTTACTAGAGAGAAAATTTATGGAGCCTTGGTAGAGTTAAACATATATCTAGAGAGTATGACATGTTTCCTAAATCGACAAGTCTTTGATCATCCTCTAATCCTATTGAAGAATTTCCTTAAACAAGGTAACAAAAATTTCCTTTTATATTAAAAAATTTTCTTGCATATCATAAAGAATTCATGAATACAGTGAGGAGAGGGGTGGATAAGGTTGTCAAGAGATATAACTCTTTTATATGTGTTAAGAAGCTAACTTGGATAAAAGAAGAATTAAAGCTGCCAAAGACTAATGATAGCTTAAACACAATGTTACAGGTCAAACAAACTAAGGTTATCTTAGAAAGCATACAAAATGAAATAATAAGCATTTTGGTGATGAATGGTGGTTGGAGAAAGAAAGCAGCGCTCTCAACAACTACTAAAAAGCTTTGTCTAACTATAGCTCCGTGATAAAGCAAAGAGCTAGAGTGCTTTGGCTAAAGGAAGTAAATATAAAATTCTTTCATAATGCAATTCTAACTATAAGGAACATAAATAGGATCCATTTAATTGTCAATCAGAATGGTGTTTCAATATCTTCACAATTAAGGTTTTAAAAATGGCTTTCACCTTTTTAAAATATTCTTAGGGAATATAAGCAGAGAGTAAGTCTACAACTTAATTAAGTCATTCATCAACAATCACATTACAATTGATATGATTTAGTTACTGTTTGTGGGTTTTGAGTCAAATGAATTCAAGCATGTGGTTTTTGAAATGAACCTTAATCAGGCCATAAGCTTTGGTAGTTTGAATGGGGGTGTTTATTTAGAAAGCCTTGCCTATAATTAAAGATACGTTAACTAAGTTAATGATGGAAATTATTGATTTACACAAATTGCTTTTGTTCTAATTTTCTCTATAAAATTATAGCTAAATTGTTGGAAAAGGGAATGAAGAAGGAACTAAACTCCATCACCATCCTAGCATAAGTTGCTTTTCTAGAATGTAGGAATATAATATATAAAGTACTCTTTTCTTAGGAGTTTTTCAAATATTACTTAAAGAACTCCATAAGGAACTGTGCAAAAACTTGTATAAAGCTTATGACTCGATCAGCTGGCCCTTTGTTGAATAAATTCTCGAGGTCTTTAATTTCCCTAAAAAGTTCAACAATTGGCTATTTGTGTGTGCCACTCCCCCCTCATATTCAATACTGGTTAATGGTGAGCTAACTAGGCTTTTTAGAGAAAATAAGGGAATTAGGTAAGGGGATCATTTGATCTTATACCTTTTTATACGATATATGGAATTCCTTTCAAAATTTCTAGATCATAACATTTCCTAGGATCCATCATTTCAATTCTATACAAAATACAGGGACCTAAGAATTTCACACCTTATATTTTTGGATGAATTATTAATACTATTAAGAGCATATGATAAGCTAATGTATGATCCCATGATGTCCTTACACAGTTTTAAGGAGCTATATAGACTAGCCATTAATAAACAAGAGAGTTACAAGTGTAGAACAAATTTTCCCTTGGCTAGTAGCTAGCTCAGGGTTGCAAGTAAAACAATCTCCTTTTTTATACCTAGGTTTACCTATCTCTACAAGAATGTTGTTGTTTATTGATTGTTTACCCTTAGTTGATAGAGTACAAAAAAGGATAAGTAACTAGAGCAATCAGTAACTATTACCTACTGGAAGAGTTATGTTTATTAAGTCACTGATTAACTTCATACATGTGTATTGGTGTAATAGCCCGGGTTCCAAAAACTTACTGAGGGTTAGAATCTTAGACTATTGAGTCATATCATTTAAAAATTTATGAAGTGCATTTCATTCACATGCATAATATTCGCATACACACATGAATCATGATCTAGTAAACATTGCCAAGATTGTATATGCACTCAATTGACATATTCCGGGGTATGAAAGGTTTAAAATGATCTTGATGTGAATTGTGTATTGCTTATGTCTTGAATTTTGGTTTGGTGGATTATAATTAGTAAATTTGGAATAAATTGTTACAATTGGAAAATTGATGAATTAAAATGCACATTTAGTTTAGGAAAATGTCAAATTGACACATAAAAATTTAGGATGACTAAGCCTATAAAATAAGTTACACATAGCAGTATAATTGAGTGACAAATGGCTTAGAGGTTAAATGGCAAATGTCCTAGCATAATTGTGACATTTAGAAGCTTATGGAGAGGACAAATGGAATGCATGCATAGGGACAAATGTCATTATGAAATGGTGACACCTAGCACCTAATGAGTTAAGCTAATGCAAAAGTTATTATGCTGTGTTCATTCTTCTCCTCTCCTCCTTTTCACCACCAAATTATCCACCCTCCCATAGCTCTGACATTTTGCTTCTATTTTGTTCATCACCACTCCAAAATCTTTACAAGATTCTACATAAAGAAAGCTATATACTGCAGTCTTTCATCTTGTTGTTTTCTTGTTGTTGAAAACCATCCAATTTCCACCTTGTATTTGAGATGATCTTGCATGCATATAAGGCAAACTAGACTTGATGAATTGAGGTGGAACTTGGCTAAACAAGTAGGTAAAGTACTGATCTTTGTGGCATGTTGTAATAGAAAGTTTATGATGATTGAATTGGGATGGATAGCATATAGTGTTAATGATAAAGTGTGCTGGACAAATGATACATAAATTAGATACTTTTCTGTTTTGGTTTTGATGCATGAGAACTGTAGGTTATAGGCTGCTATATGGATGATTTAGATTGGGATTTGAAGTTTAAATGAAGGTGAATTTATGCTAAAGAAAGGTGCTAGTGAAGTGTTCTTGAATTTGAAAAAAAAACTAGGATTACATATATGATGAGATTAAGTGAATGAAAGTTTCTATTTTGTTTTTGTATGCAAGAAGGATAAACAGTTTATGAGCTGCCAATTGAATGATTTTGAATTAGAATTGGAGATGAAATTGATGAGGAATTGAAGTATAATTAAGGTATAATTGAGTATAATTAATGGACTAATATGAAGATGTTTTGAATTTGGTATGAAGGTGTAAGAATATGGAGAAATTGAAGGAAAATGGAGAGTGCACATTCGGTTCACTCATCCCATGATCGTGGGCAATGCTTTGAAATGAATTTTTTTTTGTTTTGTGTGATTATTGAATCATATAAGGATAAGTTACTTTACTTTGATGTATATGGACTTGATTAAGACCTGAAATGAGCCTAGATTGATGTTTGATTAATTGGTTAAGGGTCTGATAAGTTTAGGTTGTTAATTGATGTTTTAACTTAAGGAATGGATTGTTTTTAAATCAGTATGTAAAAAATCAGGAATTTATGAATGTTAAAGGAATGAAGGTGTTCTTATGAATGCAAATGTGATCCAAAGGATATGAGTAATGTGAACTAGGTATGAATGAATAAAATTGGGAAATTGTGTCAATATATATTGCTAGAAAAGGTTAGTGAATGTATGATTGATGAATTTAAAGTAATCAAACTTACTTAAGATGTAAACTTAATTACACTAGATGTGTATAAGCTATGATGTTTGAATGGTCAAGATTTATGAATAAGGATATATACCTAAAAAATTAATTGAGCATGCATTGAACATGAAACATATACATGTGTATGAGTAAATAATCATATGATTGATCAACTTAGTAATGTGTAAAATATGTGTGTATTGCATGACTAAAGAAGCACAAGTTGATCATCAACATCCAGACGTTGCCGGATCATTAAGGCAATAGCTTTTTTGGAGCGTACTATGAGTTAACCTAGATATTTTTTTACTATGATTGAATTGTTTTTAGTTAACTTTCAGTTATTGAACTATTACTTATATGATTGCTATGATTCCGGACATTGTTGGTCTAAGGAGTTTGATACTTGGGATTGTATATGGAAGTGTTTTAAAATTGTATGTGTAATATGGAATGTGTACTCAACTAAACGTTGAATGCCGGACTCAGATATGAAGAATGTGATAAATGATATGAGCACATTGAATGAAAAGTGTTGATAGCATATTATGTATATTGAGTATTCCATTACATGACATGCATGATCAGATAAAGGAGTTGTGACCGAAGTGACCAACGTGACAAAGAGCTTTAAGCTCAGGAATTATGCACAAAGAGCTACAGGCTCAGTTAATAAGGAGGCCGGTATCCACAATGGATACGGGACAGTAAATGAAATGAGTCCACAATGAATACGAGATAGTAAATGAAATGAGTCCACAACGGATATGAGACAGTAAATAGGTGCTCAATCACAACAAAATAAAATAAAAATGGAGTCACGTGTACATTTCCATATATATTACGTTACATGTATCATATGAATGATTGAGATGAATTAATGGTTTGTTCTGAAATAGTATTATGAAATGTTCGTATACATGTTGTACTTGTACTTGATGAAATATGACAAAATGTGATATGGGATTTGATACTGGATGTTGTGTTAAACTTCTTGAAATTGGTTATATACTTGACTTTATGTTCTGATTAGAGTGAGCACATCAATGATGGTTCACTTACTGAGTTCGCAAACTCATCAAAATTGCAACGTTAATTTTCAGGTACAAGGGAGTTCTGGCTTCTGAAGTATCCAAGTAGAATTCTAGTGCTGTCATTTTGAGAACAAGAATGGCTCAAAGGTCTGGTCAGCTGATATCTGAGGAGTCTAGTTAGGATGTGTTTGTTTAGCTTCTCATTTCATGTCAAACATTTTGTATGGAGTTGTAAACTCTCAGATGTTATGTAATGTATATACATGGATATGAATAGTAATGCTACAATGTAAGTAAATTTATTTTGTGAATGAAATGAGGAGATTTGTTCATGTTGAATACTTGTGTTATGTGTGATGCCATAATAAGTTAACGTGACTGTTCTAACATGCCATTTTCATAGGGTATGTTCTCGAATATCCTCTAGATGTTCGGGCATATGCTCTATGGAAGTGGTATGTTACAATTGGAGTTCACATTTGTTTTAGCTAAAGGGCTATTAAAGATCCTGAAGAAAATGATAAGGAAAATTTTATGGATTAGAGGTACCAATAGAAAATTCTAGGGCAAAGTGTGTTAGATAGATGTTTGTAACCAAGAGATAAAGGTGGATTTGATGCATTACCTATTACTCTAACCAATAAAATCTTGTTGGGGAAAAGAATATGGAGGCTACTTATGCATAAAGAGTCATTATAGGTGAAGTGGACATACTCCTTTATCCTAAAAGGAAAAAGCTTATGGGAAGCTTAGGAATAACAAAGTCATTTATACTTCTTTGCTCAACTTCTGAAATTGTGAAGAACAATGTAAAGACTTGTAGTTTGTGTAGTAGGAAATGCTAAAAAGGCTTTAATTCTATTAGATAATTGGAGAAAGGTTGGTAACTTAAATAAGATTCAGATAACTCATCCTGTCATGGAAAGTATACTAAAGATGGGAAAAGTTAGTGAATGGATAAATAGGGACATGATAATCTTTACCTAATAGATCTCACAAGCAAGTGCACCTGTCAAACTATAATATAGAATTAGGGAATATCATTTGTCAATCCCACAAGGACTATAATACTAGTAAAAAAAAATCCCTTTTTTATTATCTAAAAAAAAAAAGATGATGAATTAATTAAAACTAAGCTAAATTAAAGTTCAATGCAATAATAAACCAAAATGTGAATAACACTAAGATTAATGAATATCAAATAACTAGTACTTATGTAATGAATCCCCTTAAGATTTCTTAAGTATTAAACCTTTATCATGAAATCCAATTATTGATCATTGTATCATGGAAATCCCTATCTTATGTTAACATCTTTCCCAAAACTATTAATAACTAATCCTTAGTTGATTAACTGAAAACTCTTTCTATGTGATTTCATTACTCAATTTGTGAATTTCAATATTTAGTTTAACCTTAATTTAGGGGATTTATGTCAACCTATCTCTAGGTTTACTTGCATCTCCTTCCAATTATAGTACATCTATTCATGCAAAAGGATTTCTCAATCTCAATCATATGAAATCATATATATAACTAATATCCTACATAAACTATTTCAAGAATAAAAAGGCATAATTAAATCACGATGAATCAGGGATCAATTGCATTAGATATAGAATTAAAGCACAAGAACCATCCTAACTTAGGGATCATGATATCTAGGCAATAAAAAAATTCATTCATAAATATAGAAGACGAACTCAACTCCAAAATTTTACAAGAATAATTAAAAAGAAAAAATCCATGATATATACACCCTTTTCTCTAATGTAATCCCTTAAAACTTCAATGGAAAGTTGTTCTCTCTCGTATCGCTGAAGTAATCTTCATGTTCTTGCTGTCTTAGGTTTAAAATTATCTTTGCTTCTTAATCTTGACTCTTATTGTTGCTCTAATGTGTTCTCTCTTAATTAGCCTTTAATATTACCTTTTTATAGTGTTAAATTAGGGTTTATAGAGTGGACATGATTAGTCACATGACCTTGTACATAACTATTTCCCTAAAAAACACTTCAAAATCACACATATGCACATTTTTAGGAGCTTACATAGGCATGGGAAATGGTTGTGTGTTTGACTTACATGAGCGTGTCCCTCTTCACAATAGAAAAACGTCTTCTAAGCTTACGCATTCATAGTGACTTACACAATCCCTTAGTTGTGTATGTAGCTTATATTGGCGTGTGCCTGAAAAAATAGATTCAAATTTTCTATTTTTTGTCCCAATTTCACCTAAATTATACATTTGTAGTCATTCAATATAAATATTAAACATTTATTTTTGCAAGTTGTATTTTAGTAAATAAGAATTAAAAAATTTATTGTTCCTTATTATTTTATTTCATAAAATAGAGTCAGAAGGAACTAAATGGGAAAGGGTTTGATAGAATCACACTGTATAAACTTACTTGCTTTAACAAAGGTAAAATATGGATATTCCAAGAAGCAAAAAACAATTCTTGTAAGTATAAAAGTTTTGTCAATTTTTTGTTCAATTATATATATATTTATTATCTATTAATATAATAGTAATATATTGATTGAATTTTTGTTTTCTTTATTTACTTTAGAATAAGTTGTAGGAGATGTCTAAATTAGAGTGTAATGAGCTCAGTGACTATGAGATTTGCAATATATATTTGATACTTGTTCGGGTTATGTTAAAGGCCTTAGATATAGACCCAAGCCAAATGTTTGAACTTCTACAAATAAGACAATCATTGAACAACTTCGTGAGAAAAACCACTTTAATGCTAAATTAAAGGTTAGAGTGATCAAGGGAGAAGAAAGTCAAGCTAAATTAGCGAAGCATGATTTGTTATTCAAAAGGTTACTTAGATCTGATTATGATGGAAATGAAGGGAAAGTGAATGGTATTGATTATAAGTTTTGACCTTGTTCTATCACTTCCTATATAATATAATTTAAATTCAATACGTTCTTTTTCTCAAATTGCAAAATGGATGAAGATGAAATTGTGTGGCCATCATACCCATAAAATGATATGTAACATTTTAACTAAGTATGTTGTGAATGGTAAAGTTATGTGGTGTTTGCTTAAATTTAAAGTTTATAATTATTGTATAATTTTCTCATAATAATTTTAGTTGACTTGAACAAAGATTTTTTTACTAATAAGGGTATCGATTTGGACAAGACTGTTCTCTACATTATTTGACATTATGTTCAGCCACATTCTATATTGTTTGTTTACAAAATGTAAGGAATACATAGACTTCTAATATATTTTGGGTAGGAATAATGCATGATCTATTTATGTTATGTTTTTATTATTTTTTATACAATTTGATGAATTTACCATATAATAGATGCATTAACATTTTAATTATTAATGTTTCCCTATAACTTAATATTTATTTGCTTTATTAGCACTTAACTTAATAATGATATTAAACAAAATTAATGGCGAGGGTCAAAAAAATATTTATCGAAATAATAAAAAGCAAAACCAAAGTAAATTATAAGTGTTTAAGTAAAACATTGACAGTAATTTTTGGCCACATTTTTTGCTAAATTTTCACATGTTTAAGGTTAAAAGTGCATACAGAAAAATTATTAAAATGTATCAAATAATTTATAATTATAATAGAGCAAGACATGTCTAAATAATATTTGCTACATTTTTTTGTTGCCTATCATTTGATGCCAATTTTTTTCCCAACCAACATTAAATTTTTTTTTGCAAAGTTAAAGTTAATTGTATTAAAGAAAGTGAAGGAAAATAAGTCTATTGGAGAGTAACATACCCTCTTATTACAATATGAGTCAACAATACACTACAATAAAGAGACAACCATTGACACATTAGGCTACTAAAAGACACCGAACGATAGTTCCCATTAAAGAATTTGGACGACATCATATAAGTACTGGCCATGTTGGGACCCGTTTCCGGAACCCAACCTATCGATCAACGAATCATATCTTAACTAACATTGCTTCAATTTTTTTTCTTTCAATCATTATTATTCTTTTTACACATCACTCAAAGTCATTTCAATTTCCCATTTTGAAATCACGCATTCCATAATTTCAATTCATTTATTTCTTCAAATTCCAATTATAACCATCAATTCATTTTTCTTTTCTTCGTAAGCGAATCATAATCATCAATTTGCCCAAAAACTTATTTTTCTTTTGCCATCAAGATACGTCTATGACTATCACCAATTCAAACCATAAACAAAACACTTCAATATATCCAATCCATCCATACAATTCATCGAACCTCCTGTCCGGAATCCCAGCATAAACAAACACAACCAATCATCATCACAATCCAGTCACATTCATATCCATACACAAAATCCATAACTCAGTATTCACATTCCAAAATAAATGCATTACAAACTTTAATGGCATTTTCAAGCCACAATACAACATCAGTCTAAGAATCCAAATCCAAATACAAAGATATAAACCCCCAAAAATATCAACATATGCATAACCAAACAAGGCCTCTACTTTCTTTTACTCGATCTTCTTCTCATCACCTGTGGATGGGAATGAAGGGGGGTGAGCTTACGCTCCGTGGGTAACAAGTTTATAA
>JANZLH020000027.1:51336-62285 GCA_026770325.2 Erythroxylum fimbriatum | reverse complement strand
GCATATAAATATTATTTAAAGTGTATTAAATAATATGCAAAGCGCAACATATTAATTATTATATAATTTTAAACCATGTGAAACATAAATGAAAATATATCTAACCAAATTTTTTATATGAATTTATAACATAAGTAAAACAAATATCAAAAATAAATATTAAAACATATAAAAAATTCAATAATATTATATAAATCCCAAAGTAAATATTAAAGTTGAGTAAATAGTTAAATACATAATAAATTATGCATTTTATTATAATAGAGAATATAATTTTACAAGATAAACGTGAAGACAAGTTTGTGGGTATTATGGAAGTTATGTGTAAAACATAAGGGCAAAAAGGACTAAAAATAAGCTCATTAATTGATTTGAAAAATCTACCCAAAAAAACCATTTGAGAGGCTTTTTTTAGAAGCTTCAAATTTGAGCTTCTTAAAAAGCTGTAATTTTGCTGCTAAAAAAGTCATATCTATTAAAGAACTGCTTTTTTATTGTACATCCAAACACCCATTTTTCTTTGAAAAGGCTTTTATAGTGGGAAAAAAGTATTTATTAACCTCCCAAAAACACATCCAAACAGGTACTTAATCTGCAATTGAAATTATCCAATTTGGACATCTACAAGCCAAGATATGGCCAAATTACAGAAATCTGTTTAGTGGAACATATCCATTCAATGAGGTACACATCTCAAATCAAATAACTTCGGTCTTATCATGCAAGAGCAGCACAAAAATATATCCAATTTAACCAAAAAGCATCCTATTTACTTATGGAATACTTCTTTTATCAATTCCCCTCACATCACATTCATAAATCTAAGCAAACATATAAAAAATTTCCATGCGTATTTCACATTTATGTATGTATGTCCATGCCGAAGTGAACAAGTTATCCATTTACCCTTGTCTTTTACATTAAGTACCATTACATATCTTACTACAATTAGATGTACTTAATTCATGATGTTCACTTCTTAATACATCCTAGACATGCTATAATACTTCTAAGGTATATGTTGGGGCGTTATAGAATTGATAATAACATTATTAGGTTGGGTAATGAGAATTAACAACCTAATAGGTCACATAAATATCAAATCGATAATCATAAGAAGAGAGATCTTATGTGAGGACTCAATTATCTAATAGATCGCTTAATAACTAATTGAAAATTAATAATAATAATAACAACAAGAAAATTAATTATAATAAAAATTAACAATAATAATAATAATAATAATAATAATAATAATAATAGAGACTATAATGGATATTTTGGTCTTTTTATTAGTTATTCTTTTATCATCTCAAATTTATGTTTTCAAACCCAATATTGACATACATCATCATTACAAATTCTTAGGAATAAACCAAACTAAATAATGCCTATTCCATTCTATCCCTCATCAATTCTATTCCTAAGAATAATTATTATATTTCTTATCTGTTCTAGCACGTGAACCAAACGCCATGTAAAGGAATAGTGGGAAAGCGAGTAGGAAATGGCAGAGAGTTGGCCTAGGCAATGAGAGCCTGACAAAGGATACTTTTTTTTTAGTTGCCCACGAGGTGTCCTAAGCGGGTTCCAACTATGGGAAGGCATCTTTAAGCCATCCACACCCAGACTAATCCCCGCTCGAGCCGGGTAGGTCCTTTGCAGGAGACAAAGCTCTGGCTCTAAGTTTTAAACGGCTGCATACATGAGAAGGGTTCGAACCCACAACCTCATTTAAACCAGGAGAACCCCTTACCAACTCACCTGTGCCTTGGGATTCTGACAAAGGATACTTGATCGGGTTCCATTTCTGAAAGGTGAAGTAACTAGATATTTGGTCTCCTCACACTTAAAACTATTAGCCAAAAAAGTAATTGGATTTACGGTCAAATTTTTATCCAATGGAAGAAGATAGTAAGTCAGACTTAATTAAAGCATTCAAAAAATCATTTAATTAAGGACTTAATTAAATGATATAATAACACATTTTATTATTATATCATATTTTGTTACCACCATCCTTCAGTCTTTTCAAGATAGTTCTTGTCTAAACACCTTTCTATTGTAAGGAGTGTCAGGTTGCACAACTTGGTAGCATTTTGGTGCCCATAATAATTATCATGAGAACGTAATTTTTCACCTTGAAGATTCTTTATGGAGGTAGTATAGATCAAAAAATTTGTTGACTTCTTTCTTGGAGTTGCTAACAAATGTTTGGATCTCCAAATTAAAGATACCCCATGGTAGGAAATAGGTGGCTGTTGCTCCAAAAATATATACTTCTATTAGATCAAAATTGTTCTTGATGAAAGAAGTCGAATTGATAATTGTTAACTCCACTTTCATACCTCTCAGATGACGGCACTTAGGATAAATACTATTGTCGATTTATAAGGCTTATGGATGTAGTCAAAAAAAGAAAAACAATGTAGAGCCTCACGAAGAGGCAACCTTGACTAAAGCTGAAAAGGAAGAAAGGATAAAATTGCACTTACCATCATACATCAAAGTTTGAAGGAAGCAAATATTCGAGAAAATAGATAATGAAACCGCATCAAAGAAGGCGTAACAAACTCTACAAAAATATATAGATGGTTAGTACTAGTTTTAATCCTCCCCGTATTCACTAATGCTAGTTACAACTATACCATATGCTTGTAATAAAACATAACTCAAGAAGTCGTAGGGAAGAAAGGGGGGCAAGAATAATCAAGCAAGGAGCATGACCAAAAAAAGTGGGGACTGGGGAGTTGATGGAAGTAGCATAAACGGGAATATGAAGAGAAGAAAAAGAAAAGAGGACCCCAGAAGGGACAACCAAAAAGAGGATGGAGTAAAACGAGGAAGATATCAAAGACCAACAATAAGGTGAAAGCTTAACAGAAATGCCAGCGTCTAGAAGAACTTGGGGGAAGCAATAGCATATATATAAAAACCTTACTTTCTAAATTGAATTTAAAGTGCACTTGGCCTGAGGCCTAGAAAGAGCTATCCTACTGCTCAACTTAAACTTAATCAATTCAACATGCCAGACACCAGAAAGAACAATTTGAATATATGGCAAAAATAGACCGCAAAATGCATTTTACAGAATTTATGTACACTTGTGATGGAATACAAGTAATCAGCCCTCAGTTCGGAAAAACAAAGTATCTCGGAGCCTTACCCTAATTTCTCCCCAGTTGTCAGCATTCCATTCACTTCTCTTACATTAGACGAACAAATAAAATGGGATGCCCAAAGTATTGAATATGGATAAAACTTTGCAATAACTCAAGTAGGCAGGGTTTGTTCTTCCAAAATCCCATTTGACGTGTCTGACGACAGAAAAGAGCCTTTCTTGCTTCGTTCCAAAGATGTTGCCTGATAAATACCTACAGCATCAGACCATCGAATATGTAAAATGAAAATGTAGTCATTAAGGGAGGGCAATAACAATCAGCAAATGATAAGAGTTATTTTGCTATGTTCAGACTCTTATAAGCTATCTTTCCGAGCATCATAATAATAGAAATTATAAAAATAACCACAATAAACATCGTGTTCACGAAAATGCTTGTGTTATAGCACCACAGAATTGGATATTTTTCATTTGTCAGTCCAAGTTGCACTCTTTCGTTTAGTTTTAATATCAACTAATTCCCCATGTTTGATGCAGAAAATTTGCTTTTGAGAAATAAAACAGAAGGAAAGAGCAGATTATAAGTAAAAAAATTACTCACAAACAGTAAAACCAGGTATTCCAATCTCAAGACGCATGAAATGCTTAGTCAAGTGGCCAGAGAAACAAAGCTAAGTGTCAACTTAACTCCATCCAATTTTCTTGCTCAACCCACATAAATATCTATAGAAGATATTATCTTCAATTTTACAGAATCAAAGAACAATGATGGGTAAAACCCATGTCGAAACTTGCAATTTATGTCTTTATAGAAGAACCAGCACTTGTACCTCAAATGGCTTCTAATTTTATACAAGGTTTTTATCAAAATTTATGTAGCTTCAGAAAGCCCAAATTATTGCCACCAGTGACAACAAATTCCATATCTTCTCCCTCATAATTGACACCACGAGCAAAATGTAGAAGTCAGCTAAAAACATGTCCACAAAAGAATAAGAGCCAGGAAACCAGTGGGATGTAGTTCTGCACATAATGTGGAAGAAAAATGCTACAGGTTTTAAGCAATAAAGAGTTTCTAATATGACCATAATTGCTTAATGGATTAGTCATGCAAGGGACATTCAAGTGATTTGGATGCTTAATAGTAGGGTTTGCAAATTTAGTTAGGAAGATTGAAAAATATCGGATGAAGATAAGAAAGAAGTTCAGCATTCTCAGAATCTTTGGCATATGTTCCCATATATGGGGGCTGGGTGATGAGTTCCCGGTTGGGCTAAGAAAAAGGGGCCCAAAGGCCCGGTCAACTTGGGCCTGGCCCGTTGACTTCAGGCCCGTTCGGGTCAGGCCTGGGCCTTTTTGCCATCCAAGACTTGCTACATCAGCTTCCACAAAGAAGGAGAGGAAGTATCTAGGGTCCAATTGTTAAATAATTCGGGTCTTCTTAAGAAACTAGGCATCTTTTAAAAGGAAGTTAGATATTGATGCCTGATGCTGACTTCAATGACATGTTAAAAAAGACTATAGAGGGTAACAAAACAAAGCTGCAATCCATAACAATCATTCTGAATAGCTTCAAATCACAAGAGATCTCCTTTGACTTAATTAGTCTTTCTTTTAAACATCATATTATCCTGCAGACATATTTTCTATCCTTTTTAACAAATCCAAAGCTCACAGATAATCTAAGATATGAGAGAGATTGCATGCATACCAAAGCCCAAAATTGAGGAGCAAAGTACAAAACCAGGGAGAGAAAAATCCATTTTGTAGATGATTTCCATGGTAATGATGCACCCACCAGCAACCATTAAATTCCTTGGAGAAGAGAATACCATGTGGAGTCTACAAGAAGGACAATATTTATGGATTTATGACTTGATTTCCAGACAAGATTATGTGAGAACAAGTTGAAGGAAACACAGTCCTACATAATGCTAAGGTGGAAAACTGAAAAAGAAGTATGAATATAAAAAGGTAATAACATCAAGTGATCTACTTAATCAATCAATTGATGGATTAGCCATCATTCAGTTAAGTACCCTTCATAAACATACAATCTAACATGGACAATCAACTAACAAGAATCAGGATTATAATAAGAAAAGTTAAATGACTTATATAAATATAAATACAGATAAACTTCTAATGAAATACAAAAGGCAATAGCTCAATTGTTAGTAAACTGAAAAGGATTTAGTAGCAATCAACACAATACTAGCAAATAACAATAAAAGTTACCTCTCCTCTGCAAGAGTGTCAACGTAGAATATCAAAATAACTCCAAAAAGAACAGTACTAAAAAATGGCCAAGCTGAAAAGGGCAGGCTTGCACTTGCATCAGAAGTTGATCCCTAAACCCATTCAAATGTAGATAAGCACATAAAGGAAGGTAATGTAATCAAGAGTCCAAAATCATAAGATGAAACTAATGTCAAACATTTTCTATCAGGTCCAAAAAGGTCTGAGATGTCAACACATGACTTACTATAATGAAGTCCCACATGGCCACGGGAAACAAAAAACATGTTGCAGAAGTAATGCTTATTGCATGAAGTCTTCTTTTGAGTTGATTCTGAAAATAAATTAATAAAATGGCCAAAATAAAAGCCAGCAATCAGATAAAATAACCATTTTTTATGGTTAACCATTTTTTAAGGTGCGTTACAAAATATGAAAATCCGTCAGGACTTTGACAGTGTGCCCAATGGTTTTTTTAAGTACTCTTCCATTGAACCAGTATGCCCAATGGTTCAACATCAATTACCTGAAGTTAACAAAGAAATCAGAAAAACATCTGCATAGATTTAAGGGAAAATACCTTGAGAGATAAACGTCGTGCAATTACCCTTCTGAAAGCTGATAATATCCCAGCAAGGATTGGAATTGTCATTCCTTTCATACCCAAAACTACTGTCGTCTGATCATCAGCTTTGAGGCCATCTTTGAATGGTATTTTTACATTAAGTTAACAACACTATTGCAAGTGGTTGCAGAAAATTGAAATAACCAAAAAATAGGTTGAAGCTGAAGATACTAAACTACAAAAATCAGAAACAGAAGAAGTTCCATATGTATGTCTACAAGGATATAAATCGGGAAATAGGTTTCCATGGCCCATCCTTGTGATAAGAGGTAGAAAGATGCCAACATCACAATCAGCCCAACCACCCGATAGAAGAAACGTGAACATGATGATTATGAAAATAATTTAACAGGAAAAGAAGTGCTGGCATCTTTAACACCCCCCGTTATAAGTTTACTTATGGAAGGCTGAAAATTATTTATACAATTTGATAGAAATTAAAGATTTTGAACACTTAACTTGGATGTTGTTATGTTAATATCTCCATTTATTTCATTATCAGGAAATCAGAGTTTGTTTTTTTATATTACAGTTTATCTTTCTAACGCTCCAAATTTCTACTTGGCTTTCAAAGTTATTCCAACCAAAAAGCTGCCAAAATAAAGTTGCCCTCATCCAACATTAATAGATCTCACAAACTTGCTGATATGTCATTCTCAACGCATCAATTTTGATATAATAATCACCAAAGTTTTTATTTATCTGTAATTAAAGTATAATAAGAATTTCTGGACCCCTCATAATTCAAAGTAATAGCTCACAGCAAGTCAATACTACTGCTCTGCAGCAAAAAGATTAGGTGTTATTAGGGACAAGATTACTGACAAAAGGAACATTTCTGTGAATTATCAAAACACAGAGACTCCCATAACTAAATATATACCATTTTGCAACACTAATACCACATGGGTCTTGCGTATTTGTCCTCAATATTAAACAGTCTTTGCAGCCTGACAACATTCAAAATGTTGATGCTGATAAAGCCTTTATATTTAAAAGAATCATTCCTAGTTTATACCAATTGTGCTTTTAAGTATCAAAATGCTTGTCCATCACACAACAGAAAATCAGTAAAATGATAGTTACATAGAGGAATGAATTTGGGCTCCTGTACAATATCAGAGATAACCTTCTGAATCATGCAATCTGATTCTAAATGCTGTAGGATCCATAATAACCTATAACTACAGTATGTTAAGTACCAAAATACTGGTTCGTCTTTAACACCATGAAAGAAAGTGTTCTAAATGAAAAAGAATATCTATATATCATGTAGAATATTAGACAACCTTTTTCCATGCATGGCCTCTTTGACCATATAATGCAGCTGACAATACTCCAAGAACAGCACCAGAATACTCCGCCAAAATAGTTCTAGTGTCAGATTGAAGAAATAACTGATTACGATTAAAACGACAGAGGAAACAAACCAATATACCTTCACTTATAAACAACTCAGGGAGAAATCCAAGTATCAACTATTAACATATTTCATCATATATTAATGATTTAATAAAGGGAATGATCTAGATAGAGAGAAATAATCTCAACTCGCACTAGCGCACACTTTGCTTTGCTTTCAATTGGTCGTTTTAATCTTCATGACCATTTAACTAGTCATATCCACTTTGGGCATATTCAATATCATGAATAAGACTATCACAAATCTAATAGAGCTGGCAATAAATATAAGGACATGTCCCTATATGTTTTATGTTATATATTAGCATGCATATAGTAGCAGAAACACAATACTAGAGGAATGAATTTTATAAGAATTATAAAAAAATTTCAGTTAATTCTTTAGTATAATAATTTTTTATTCTACTTTCATACAAGTGGTACAAAACAAACCTGACTGGTCCGCATATCTTGAGGCCTTTTCCCCAAAAGATGAAGTATAAAGCTGTTATTGCACCATTTATGATAGATGGCACTATCTGAACAACAACTAAATTGAAAACGTATGAGAATAATGAAATTGGATGCCATTATAATAACAGATTTCTTTTTCCTTAACAAACTGACAACATGAACCTGTTGATTAGAAAGCGATCTCCCCTTCCAGGGCTTTTGCAAGGCCAAAAACAGGATGGAGGATGGAACAAGACAACTGAAGAAAAAGAGCACCACTGATGCTCCACTTTGACAAAAATATTGATACGTTGAGTAGACCGACCATATTCTCAAGAAGTTCCCTATAATATGAATTATCTGCAAAGGAGTGTGCCTATATCAAGAAAATAAGATCACTATTACAAGTCACTATTAGATTAAAAATTTACAAGACAAGACCAGAAGGGCATTTGAGTTAAAAGATGCCACATTCTATCATCTTTTTGCATCTGAGAAACAAAGGATATTCAAGGAAGGAATTCCAAAATTTGGATTATCCAGTGTTATATATAGCAGATTTCTTCAAACCATGGTAGGATCTAGACATTAATCACACTATTGGGAATTCACTGAATTTCATACATACCAAGAAGAATATAAATAGAAATGAAGGTTAGTTACACTAGATGTTACTGTGGTTTGGACCTTTTTCACTTTAGTGCCTGATATTTAAAAACAATCATTTAACTTATGTTTTGGAATCAGTCAAATACTCCCCTGCATCAGAATGGCAAAAGGATATCATACTGATTGTTTAGTTGTTCCGTGACACAACACCTATCTTTGTTGAGCTACATTACACAAGCAGTACACCATCGTTTCGACGCTATAGGTAAGAGTAATAGATAAACATAATATCATGGTAAATGATAATTTTTAGGAACTAAAGTGCAAAAGGTTCAAACCACAATATCCAGTGTAATTTACCCACCAAATAAGCCATCTAACAAGATAACTCATTTTTCGAATCCCGCATTTTTCAAACTTGACAAAACATATTACTTCTCCGTAATTGTAACGACCAATTCCACTAGGCAACAAACACGCGGAAACCAGTGTCGCCTAATGGATCACAAATAACAGATGAAGTTTAAACTTTTATAGCATTCCCAAGCCACAATGAGAAGAATGCAGCTATAAACTACAAGAAGACTGCAAAGCTCCAAAATTAACAACCATGGAAAAAAAAAACCTCTAACATGACTTGAACCGCTCGCTCATTCGTATATGCCATCTTGTTCAAAGAACTTGAAGCAAAATTAGATAAAATAATTTGAATTCAGAACGCGAAATGGAAGCATAAAGAGAGAAAAGGAAGGAACAAGAGAAAGGTAGGGTTACTGAAAAAAATGAGTACCTGAAATGAGGAGGTGAAGATCGATCTTCACCCATTGGCCTTGGAGACATCATCCTTCTTTTAGTAACTAGCAAGTTATAGTCAATGAATTTGTTTCCCTTTGTATTCTGCCTCTCTCTTGGTCTCCTGGAGACTGGAAGACAATTAAATCAAATGGGTTTTTCAGCTTTGTGTTTAGTGTTTGAGCAATAAGCTTTGATTTGGAAGAAAATACAAAAGCAATAAAGAGGCAGATGGGTATCAAATTTTTATAACGTAAACGTCTTCGTCTCTTGCATTGCTCAAGTCTGTTGTTTGTGGGCCTTGTTTTGATCCACAGTGTTTCGTCGGCTCACTTGTTGAAGCCCAAGTCAGTCCAAAGGATGCATATTCCCTTTGTTGTGTACAATGGATGCAGATTAAAAAGTGGAGCTTCACTACAGCCTTATGTAGGAAAATGTTACTGGGAACATTGATCAAGAGCCTTTGGTGGAAGTTGGCATGGGACTCCAACATTGCACCTTCACATTCTTTCATTTTATGGCTAGCCACCTCCCAAAGATTAAGCACCAGAGATAGACTAAAGTTTCACATTGATGATCTTAAATGTGTTTTGTGCAAAGTAGAGCAAGAATCATATGGCCATATGTTCTTCTCTTATGTATTTTCCTTAGTTCTTTGGAGCCATCTACTAGCAATCCTTAGAATGAAATGCCTAAGTAGAGGCTAGAAGGATACACCATCATGGTTTAAAAGAGCAAACTTTGAGAGTAAATGTGAGAGGAAGCTTTTCAAGTTAGCCTTTGGTATGATTACTTACCACATTTGGAAAGAAAGAAATAGTGAAATCTTTGGAAGCAATGTCGACGATGTTGAATCAAGTCAAAGTGCGTATGTGAGTTCTCTCACCTTAGGTTATTTTTTCCTTGGTATCGCACACTACACGACTTGACTACACTCTTTCCTAATTTTCTCGATTAATTCCTTACTAATTAGTGAGTTTGGATTGCGTTTGCTGGTCACACCTAACAGTCTGAAGTAATTAGGATTCATTTTTAGGGCAAAAAATTTTGCCTAGATTTCTCGGTATATTGGAGCATGGATAAAAGGAAGAAGACATCACATAAAGGACGGGATATTACTGTTGATTGTGTTCTGGGCTTGCAGGTGGCGAGATCCTGAGAGCTTCCTATGAGCACCCAAGACAATGTAGATAATGAAGTACAAGAGATTAGGGTGCACGGACATTCAACGATAAACGTGGCTAGTGCGCAAAATATTCCGAAGGGTAGACAGGAAATGAATGTGGTTTATAGAGCAAGTAAAGCGGGTGTAATAAGAGTAACATTGCAAGGTAGGCATCTGGGAGTTGAGGGGACTAGGGCATATAACCATTCGATGATGACGATGGCGGTGGCACACAATACTACGGCTTGTAAACAGAACAAGGATGTTGGAACTGGTGAGAATAGGGTAAGTATACGCAAAGAGATGATGCAGGATAGGCATTTAGGTACTAAGAACAGTGAAGGTGGGTTACGGAGCAAAACTACAAATGTGGGTACTGGTGGGGTGAGCAAAGGTGGAGCTGACAAAGAAATAGGGGATGAGGAGTCATCCACTTCTGATGAGGAGACTGATAATATAGATGTTGTTGGTGTAGGAAAATCCCGGGACGGACATCACATGTCCAGGCAGCGGAAAACAAAAATTTTTGTTCCCGGGACTTTCCC
>JANZLH020000027.1:17799-51236 GCA_026770325.2 Erythroxylum fimbriatum | reverse complement strand
TTACCGATGGCTATAGATATATTAGCCACTGAGCTGTGTAGCTCACCCCATTAATTTCCCTCCTCAGGTGGGATTTCCGACGGCAGTTGATCTTTTGCTGGGCATCGAGCGCTCCTCAATAGTTAGAGGCTTTTGGACTAAGTTAGTATTGTATTTTGGATAGTTCATGGAGCATCTCATTATTGAGCATCCCGATGTATTTTGTTTTGAACATGTAATTCTGTATTAAGCATGAATTGTGTGACATTGGTAAACCTTAGATGATATGGGAATTATTTGACTGATTTTGCTTGTGATTGAGAATGTATGTCTGATGAGTGTAATGCTTCCGCGTTTCAATTTATGCTTCCGCGTAGTGTTTCTTTTGGTTGTCTCGACGATTCACCCTGGGCTCGGCCTTGGGGGTCGGGACTCGGGCCCAACGGCATTCGGTTGTGCTTCTGTTTCGGATAGTTGAGCTTCCGATACCGGAGTCCGGCACCGTGCGATTGGGCTCTGGGATCGGGATCCAACAGATGTAGAGAGTGCTAACACTGAAGCTTCGGATCGCCTAAAGAATGAAGAGCCAGCCCTGAAGGTGTTTGATAAAATGTCAGACCCAATCTGCTCGGCACTCATAAAGTAAAAACCAAGCCCTCATATGTTAGTTTATTCAGGAACAATATAGAGTTGAAGCAAAGAATGCAGTTGGAATATTTGTAGGTAGCTGATGAAGTCATCATGGAGGAGGAAGATGTAATACGAATTGAACAAGAATGGGGCTATTGTCTTGTGGGGTGCTTCACGGGGAGATTTCCAAGAATGAAGGCATTCAGAAGGATTAATAGCTAAATGGGATGTTTAATATAAAATCCTACCACATGATCAAGGATGGATAATCTTCTAATTTGATACGGAAGAAGAGCGTACTAATGTGCTAGTAGGGGGACCGTATATGCTTTATAGGAAGACTTTGCTACTTAAACGACTCTCCCAAGGCTTTGCCTTCGATTATCAAGACTTTATGGAAGTTCCTATTTGGCTGCAATTCCCTATTGTTCCCTTGGAGTTGTGGAATGAGAAAGGGTTGTTGAAAATAGTATCTTGAATTGGAATACCACTATACACAGACAAGATCACTAGTAAAAAATCACGTATTCGTTATGCCTGAATATTAGTAGAAGTTGATGTATCAAGGAAGCCGGTGACAAGTTTTGATGTGAAGATGCTTAGGGTGCCCCATATACACAAATGATTATTTATGAAACTTTTCTCAGCTACTGTTGCTATTGCAAACAATTTGGTCACAATCCTTTTGATTGCAAATCCATAGAAAGGACAAAAAAGAAACAGATGAAGGATCCTATAAATGCTGGGGGTATGAAAGATATACAAAATACTAACACCATAAACAAAGGTGAAATTACTGCGGATGGAGGTTCTATGAATCAGCCCAATCAAGGGGTAGAGGTAGAAGTGCATGAACAAACAAGAATCTAAACGGGATCAATTAAAGAGGTAAATCCTGATAAGGAAGGGGGACAACAACAATAAATGAAGGGAGTATTGAAGTTACTGTGAACAGGGAGGCATTGACTGGAGTAAGGGGACAAAAGGTACCTCAAGCTCGGAGGGATCCTAAAAAAGCTAGTGATGGAGAATGGTAGAAGGTGTAAAGCCACAGAACTGTTAACAAAGGAAAGGTTGTGATGACACAATCCAATTGAACAGTGACTAAAAGGAGTAATGTGCAAGTTTAGACATGTATCAATAGCGAAGATATGGGCAAAAGTCCTACTGAAGCAATTAAGAGGACAGAAGGGGAGAGGCCCTCCCAAAATGGCAAATGAGGATGCTATGTTGGAATGTTCGAGGTCTAAAAAAGGCCTCGAGATAACATAGTGTTGTCAATCTTATTAGACAACATGACTGTTAGGTTGCGTGTCTCCTTGAAACTAAATTATCTACTGATGGTATTAGTATGATGATAAAAAACAGATTCAAAGGATAGGACTCTTGTCACAAGGATCTATTGCAGGAGGAAGAATATGTATTGTATGGAATTCTATATTTTATCATTGTCAAGTTTTGGAGTTGGGAGAGCAATTTATTCAGTGTAAAGTCCAATGCCGAATATCTCAGCTTACCTTTATAGTGTCTTTTGTTTATGGGTTATATAATGTAATATCCCATTTTTTCGAAATATGCTTAGGGTTTAACCCTAGATTAAATATTGTATATACATGCATAACATTAGCATTCATACACGAATTGATATTGTGCACATTACAAGTTAGCATATACTCTCAATTGACTTATTCCGGGTATGAAAAATGTTAAGTGATTATGATGTGAATTGTGTTTTGATATGTCTTGAATTCTGGTATGATTGGATTTCAATTAGAAAATTTGGAATTAAATGTTATGGATTGGAAAATTGATAGATTAAAATGTACATTTGGACTAGGACAAATTCCAAGATGTAGGATAAATTGATATATGAAAATTTTAGATGATTAAGCCTAAAATTGAGTGACATTTGACATAGTTAAATTGGAGACAAATTGACTAATAATTAATTAACAAATTGATCAATTATTATGTGACAAGTGGACTAATAATTAGGAGACATATGGACTGATTAATTGGTGACATATGGCAGCAAGAGTATCTTGATTAGGCAAATGTGAGACATGCCTTAGGACAAATGTTGCGCTGTAAAGTTGACACTTAGCATGTTGATGTAGCAAATTCCAGCAGCAATGTTTCTGTTGTTTCTCTCACCTTTCTCCACCGAATTTGCTCCAACTTTCTCCTCTATATTTTGCCTGAACCCTGGCCAAATTGCTACACCAAAAATGAATTTTTACCTTACACAAAATAGATAAGAAAACCAGCTGAAAGTTACCTTCATCTTGCTGTCCAAAATCAATCTGTTTTCATCATAAGTATGTGATGAATTTTGCTTGCATGGAGGTTTGATTTAATCTGAAGTTTGAGCTTAATTGAAAGCCTAACAAGTAGACAATCTAAGTTTGTGGTATGTTTATTAGTATACTAATAAAATTTGAATTGGACTAAAATGCATGTGATATTGGTGAAGAAGAATTGTTGGAATATGTTAGTTGTAGTGTTTTCTCTTAACATCCTTTGTTCTTTTTGTTATAACTTCTTCTCTTGACTTCCAAATGATATGATACATAAACCAATAGACTCATAACACATTGTTCTTCATCTCCACCAAAATTTATAAACATCTGAATCCATTTGGAAATGATTGAGTGATAAATTTAGGATGAAAATGGTGAGTGTGCTAGAATATTGTTAACTGGAATGATTTCACTGATCATCTTCGGTATTTTGATTATATCTTGATCAGTAGATCTTCAAATGAGATGATTCTTGATTTACATTGAACTAGAGACATTTGGTTACAATTGTTAAGAAGAAATTGTATTTGAATTTTGTTCTTAAGGATCTTGAAATTTAGCTTGAAATTGAGTCTTGGATTAGGCTGTAACACTACCCGTGATAGAAATCCTATCCTATTGTTATTGAATAAACTGTATTGATGTAGGCCAAATCAGACAAAGGTGCCTTCACAAAAGTTGTAGCTTATTCTCTTATCTTTAAATTGGTATAAAGTTTGTAATTTTTGGATATTATAATTTAGAGATATGGGTTGTACAACTTTGAATGAATGATCAGGCCCTCGCCAAAATTTCAAATGTACTCAGTCTGTAGTATTTTGAGCATAACTCAGAATAATGAACCAAATTGAATGAACTTTAGTTCATTAGAAACTTACATATGGGAACATTTTTTGAGAAGAATGTACTACCTAATTACTTAATTTTATATGTCATAATGGCTATACAAAACTGACCCAAAACCTGTCCTGAGAAAATCTGGAAAACTAATGAAGGAATTAGATGGGAACTTTTGGATAACCCATCACACAATTGTGGGAAGCCATATACAATTATGGAAATTGCATGGAAGTAAAGACAATGTTCTTTTGTGTGATTCTTGAAACAGTTAAGGATAAGGTATTTATCTATGATGCATTTGGACTTGATTAAGGTTTAACAAGAACATAATTTGATGTTGGAAAAGTTGGTTAAATGTGTGATAAGTTTTGTTTGATAATTGATGTTATACCTTAAGGAAAAGATGGTTTGATATCAATGTATCTAAGTTTGGAATAAAGGAGTGTTAAAGGAATGAAGATATTCTTGTAAATGTAAATGTATTCCAAAGGTTATGAATAATGCATTAGGAAGGAATGAATGAGGATTAGGAATTTTGTGAATTATTATAATGCTAGAAAAGGTTATTGAATTTATGGTTAATGAATTGAGCATGATCAAGTGTATTTAAGGTATTCACCTAAGTGTTAACAAGATATATTCAAGTGATAATGTTTTAACGATTATGAATTTTGATTAAGGAAACATATCCTAGATAGTCATTGAGCATGCATTACACATGGCACATATATATGTGCATAGTTGAATATGTATTTGATGATCAAGTTAGTAATGTGTACAATATATGTGTATTTAAACGCTCAAGACGTACGCCATCATTCTAACATTGCCAGACCATCCAGGCAATAGCATATACAGGAGCATACTGTGAGTCAACCTAGATGATATCACTAGGGTTGATTTATTTTTGTTTCTATTTAATTCCTATATATTGAAATGGTAATGAATTGATTGTGATTTGTTTATGAATTCTGAACTTTAATGGTCCGAGGAGCTTGATATTTGGGAATGTATTGGAAGTGTTCTATTTGCATCTAAATTCTAAATGATATTTGTATACTCAACGAAAGTTGAATGATGGATTTATGTATAATGAATATGAGATTATATCTGTGCATCATAAACGAATGCTATACATGGTATATTCTGTTATTTGATGCATTTCATAAAATGCATGTTTAGATAAAGGCATTGTGATTAGAGTAGCCCGTCTGAAAGAGCTTTAAGTTCAGAATTCTACACGTAGTGCTTTGCTCTGTGACTTCTGCATCTGACTGAGCCCAATGAGCCAATATTTGTATCTGTATCTGAAAAGCGCTTGGTCACAACAAATAATAACGAATCTGGAGTCTCATATGCATCTACATTTGTATATTTATGATTATGAAATATATGACCATGTAATCTTTTCTGAAATTGTGATGATTAGTGATATGCCATGATAATGTGATTGATTGGGTTATTCATATTCTAAAGAATGTTTGTGAAATTGGTTGATTGTGTGATATTTGTGTATTTGACCTGAGTGAGATCATCAATGATGGTTTACTCACTGAGTTCGCAAAACTCATCAAAAATTGCAACATGGCTTTTCAAGTACGAGACAGGAGACCTAGTTCCTAAGATTGTCTAGAGGAATATTTTGGATTAAGTTATGGCTCAAAGGTCTATCAGCTGACATCAGAGGAGTTATAGTTTGTAATTTGTAGTTTCTTGTCATATAGAACTTTTGTATAAGCGTTGTAAATATTTGTTTCAATGAATGCAGTGTAAACGTTTGTCAATGAATGAAATGAAGTGTTAGTATTGTGTATTCTTTATGATGCCATTTAAGAGGTTATGTTTGCTCTAACATACCATTATCATAGGATATATACTTGAATATCCTCTGGATGTTCAGGTATATACTTTATGGTAGTGGGATGTTACATATAGTGTAACAAAAAGAAGAGAACTATGGCAGAACTTGATAGGGCTGGGTCCAGATTCCCTGATGCCTTGGATTATAATGGGGGACTTTAACTATATATGTGCAGCTAGGGAAAGGCTCGGATGTCAACCTCCTTTAGCATATCTGCTTAAAGATTTGCTAGACTTCCGAATGACTCTTGTCCTAGAAGATGCTCCATTTAGGGGGAGTTTTTTACTTGGCACAAAAATCATCTATGGGCTAAATTGGATCGCGTCCTCCTCAATCAAGCATAGGGATCTTTGGGGGCATCTTTGGGTTATACTTGTTCAGCTCATTTCTTATATATGCTGGCAGATTCTTACCATTGTCCTGTAATGGTGGCCTTCAATCAATTGGAATCTCGAAGTAACAAACCCTTTAAGTTCTTTAATATGTGGCTTAACCACCCTCAATTTCAGGACATGGTATCCAATAGCTGGGAGATGGTAGTAGTTGGGACAGCTCAATACATTCTTTGTATGAAGTTGAAGGTGTAAAAGTACCCTCTGAAAGATCTAAATTCTGAAGCATATGGTCATATATCTAGCAACGCTAAGAAGGCACAAGAGAATTTTCAACTCACGTATAAGGTCTCTCTTAATAGGCCTGATGATGTAGAGCTGAAACATGAGGCTAACATCAAGAGGAAGCAAGCTGGATTTTTACTAGATGCAAAGGGGCAATTCTTTCAACAAAAGGCTAAATGTAAGCATCTTATAGAGGCTGATAGAAGTACGAGGTATTTCCATGCAGTAGCTCGGAAGAGAGGAAGGCAGAATGTTATTTCTCATCTCATCAAGGAGGATGGATCTATGACTGCATCATTGGAAGAAGTGGCAAATTGTGTTGTAAGTTATTATAAAGGGCTCCTTGGCACTTCAACCCCTTTGAACAGATTAGACTTAAATGTGGTCAGAAATGGTTTGGTTTGGATGTGGAGACACATGAAACATTGATTGCCTTGAATATGGATGAGAAGATCAAGTGGGCTATGTTTGATATAGGCAATGACAAAGCTTTGGGGTCGGATGGATATACGTCTACCTTCTTCAAGAAACATTAGGATAGGTTTGGATTAGATGTGACTTTTGTCATGAAGAAATTTTTCACTACTGGTTGGATGCTTAAACAGTTAAATCATACCATCATCACACTCATCCCAAAGATTAAGGCAGCACCAAGAGTAACAGATTTCAGACCGATAGCTTGTATGAATGTTGTGTATAAGGTGATCACAAAAATATTGACGGAGAGTATGGCTTTGGTTGTGGAAAAAATTTTAGACCTAGCTCAAGCTGCATTTGTGCCAAGTAGAAGTATGTTAGATAATATTTTTCTAGCGCAGGAACTTGTTCGGGGTTACACTAGAAAACATATTTCCCTACGGTGCATGATAAAAATTGACATCACAAAAACTTATGACACAGTATCATGGGACTTTCTTGAAGATATGATGAAAGGGTTAGGCTTCCCTAATAAGTTTGTACAATGGATTATGGAATGTGTAACAACTACATTCTTCTCAATCTCGGTCAATGGCACACGACATGGTATGTTCAAGGGTCGGAAGGGATTGAGACAGGGTGATCCCATGTCATCTACACTTTTCCTGCTTTATTTGGAGTACCTTTCAAGATTGCTAAAAGTGAGAACCGCCAACTCCCTTTTTGACTTCCACTCGAAATGTCAACAACTTGGCATCACTCATTTTGCATTTGCGGATGATCTCATGTTATTCTCTAAAGGTGATTTTACTTCTATCCGTATACTAGTAGATGCATTGAGTGAACTGAAAGAGGTGGCAGGGCTAAGGGTGAATTCTTCAAAATCTAGTATTTACTTAGCTGGGGTTTGTGGACGAGATAGAGCGGATATTTTGCAGACGGTAGAATATCCTATAGGTGAGATTCCTGTTCGATATTTAAGGGTCCCTTTGGCACCTATCAAGGTCTCCGTGGCCCAATTTTCTGTACTACTTGAATCCGTAGAGGCTTATATCAATGCATGGAATGGTAAGACTCTTTCATATGTGGGTATAATTGAAATGATTAATTTGGTCATTCAAGGGGTACTATCTTTTTGGTTCCAAGCATTTCCCATTCCAAAAACTATCCTTGAGAGGATAACCTCCATATGTAGGTTGTTGTTATGGGGTGTTAAATATTTTAGGGTGGCATAGGACAATATTTGTGTACCAAGAGAGGAGGGTAGATTGGGATTGAAAAATTGTAAATTATGGAATTCAACGCTTTTGTCTAAAGTGTTGTGGAATATTCATGCTGAAGCTGATACTTTATGGATGAGATGGATTCATGAAATAAACTTGAGGGGCTTATCAATATGGGATTGGGAACCTCACACCTGAGACTCACCCCTACTGAAGAGATTGGTATTGATCCGAAATACTTTGGTGGATAAGTTGGGTGGCCGTAGGGAGGTAGTATGTGAGATGCAAAAATTATGTATCAATGGAACCTTATCTTCACAGAAAGTCTATGAGCTACTGTAAGTCAAATACGCTAGACGACCATAGATGTTATTTATCTAGAAACAATACATACTGCCAAAATACTCCTTCATTGCATGGCTTAGTCTTCGAAATAAACTGCCAACAAAGGATAACTTGCTATTCTTAGAGATAGACCGAACTTGCAGAATTTGTAATGCTAAACTAGAAAATGTTGACCATTTGTTCTCTAAGTGTCCTTTTACAGGTAAAGTTTGGAATGCTATCAGGGGATGGTTGGTATTGACATGAGCCATGTCTACATTATCTAGTGCCATCAACTAGATTCGAAAAGATTACACTGGAGCGCGTCTTAAAAGCAAAGCCACGCGACTGGCATTCATTGTTTACCATATATATGGTATGGAAGACCAAGAATGCTATTCAATTAGATTTTACTTCTGTTATGAGCTTTGATGTAGTTTCTAAGATAAAAACTGTAATGTTTAAGATCTTGTATAAGTTGTACCCAACGGAACTAATTACCTTTTGATATTTTGGATGTGTAGATGATATTGATGTTATGATTATAGACTTTGGTCGGGGTATGCCCCAAGGACCGTGTACATATTTTTGATTCAATATATTTACCTTTCATTAAAAAAAAAGTAGACTTATGCTACGGCTAAGGTTGGTAGCTCTAGTAAGGAAAGTTATCTTTCAAGTTTTTATAGGATTGTTGTTTGCTTGTTTTAATGCATACAATATTGTAAGTGTACGAATTGCATATTGTAGTATACAAGATATCGTTCCCACGAGGATAGGATTAGATAAGTTACCTAATAATTTGAATGCACTTTATATAAGGTAATAAAAGATTGAATTAACTAAAATTAAAATAAATTCATTAAAATTAAAATAAACTAATAAAATTGAACAACTGAACTAGTAATGATAGCAATAAGAGTGAAGTTAATCAATAATGGAAATTTAGGGGTTATTCTATCCTTTTTGTTTTCCTTTTGCCTTGTTAATTCAATTATGCTCGATCCTAGATATCCTAAGATTCTGATTACCCTCTCTTTCGATCGAACTAAATAATCCCAATTGAAATAGATAGCAATTAAGTTGAAATCTCTCAATTCTCAAAACTACTCCTGAACACTTAATTAAATTTGAAGCAATTCTAAGGATAATTGACTCACAATTAAGATCTTTCTTTAGTTGTTTATTAAACTTATATTTGTAAGTATATTATATTTTTGTGCAACTTGTGCAACTTAACACAAATAACTTGACTCAATATCTCAATTTTTTATTAAGTATAAGCATGAAAAATACCACAAAGTAATGCTATAATAAATTTAAACAATTTAATAATAAACCCTAAAATCGATTTAGCAATCGATAATGATGTGTAGATTATTTTTATGTTTTTGCTCTTCCTTTTCAGGTGTCATTGTCGACTCTAGATGCCTCTTTCTGAATTCAGTCACTTCTAATCTTCCTCCCTTAATGTAGCCCTATTAACATCCTTATATATCAACAAACTAAGGTTTCTAGGATATATATAAGGACATACGTGGTCGTGTAGATGACCATGTATCTCTAAATAAAACCTCAATTCGTGACTGTACACAGACAATATACACGGTTGTGTATGTCAACATACATGGACGTGTAACTCCACACAGGTAGGAATTGTGTCTTTGAAGCTCTACATGTTTACAGTGACTTACACGGTCACTATACATGACCGCGTATCTACAAAATTGCTCCAATTCTTCCATTCCATGCCATAATTTCACCCAAATACTTCTCCATTTTGTCTATAGAGACAATTGTCACCTTAAAACACTCTTGAAGCAAATTAAGTATTATAAATACTATAAAACTTTCAAATAACAAACAAAACACACTAAATATGGGTATATAAATATAGAAAAATAATTATCTATCAAATAAGCCCATACTTAAACTTTTTCTTTTCCTCAAATAAATCATACTCCAATTCATCAAACTTACAAATATTCATCCCTTATTAACCTTAACATGTCCATCCAAAATATAAATCATCATATCAATGAAAGGTGTACGTTATATCATGTTTTCTAGATGTTTAAGTGTGTTTTTAAGTGTTTTCTTATATGATAATCATGTGTTTAGGAATTAGAATTGTGTTCTTATTAGCATTTTTATATGTTTTAATTGTTTGATTGTTTTAAAGCAAGGATTTGATCTTAATATTATTTTTCAAGGGTTGTTTGATGTGTTTGTTAATGAGTGTAAACAGGAAAAATTGAAGAAAATATGAAGAAAGACTTGAAGAATAAGGACATACACAATTGTGCACGGTTATGCACGATTGTGCATGCAAGCGGCATGTTGGATGAACACTTTGGCAAAGATCGTGCATCGTGCATGGGGTTGGATGGTACTGAACGACCTTGCATCCTTAATGCATGATTATGCACAAGTAGTTTTAAGCTAGCGATATTTTTGTATTCTTGACGTTTCAGGGCTATTTTTGAAACCAAAACAAGTGAGAAAACCCTAAAAAAGAACTTAGAAGGCTCAAGAGTATGAAAAGGAAAGGAAAAAAAAACCAAAAAGTAGGCTGCACATCATAAACAAAGAGATCAAAAGTAGAAACATTAAGATTAACTCTAATTTTCTAGATTTTCCAAATCAAGGCTTCAATCTATTTTCTTTCTTTTCTCTTCTTATCTTACATTGTCTTGGATATTAATTCTATTTAGTTGTGTGTTGAACATGATTATGGATTTCTAAATCCACATTAGGGTTTATTCTTGAATTGTTTTGCATCACTTTATCTTGTTGAATTCAATAAATTAATGTTTTGTGGTATTTGTCATGCTTATACTTGATAATAAATCTAGAGATTGAATCAAAGTTATATGTGTTAAGTTAAGCAATAAGAGTTGGTACATTAATAGACCTACGAATATCAAATTAATAAACAATTAAAGAGATATCCTAATTGTGAGTTAATTCTCCTTAAGATTGCTTTAAATCTAATTGATTAGTTACAAGTAGTTTTGTGAATCGAAAGGTAGCAATTCAATTATTATCTATTCAAATGGGATTACTTGATTAGATCTCGAGAGAGGATAATCAAAACATTAGGATATCTAAGATCAAGCATAATTGAATTAATAAGAAAAAGGGAAGACAAAACAAGGATAGAATAACCCCTAAGTTTTCATTATTGATTAACTTCGTTTTTATTGCTAGCTTCACTTATTCAATTGTTTAGTTTTATTAGTTTATTTTAATTTCAATTAATTTACTTTAATTAAATTAATTCAATATTTTATCACCTTAGACAAAGTACATTCAATTTTTTATGTGACTAATCCAATCTTTGTAGGAACAATATTTTGTGTACTACAATATACGATCCGTATACTTATAGTAATGCATAAATTATAATTGAGCAAACAATCATATCAATCAAATTAACATACAATTAAATTCAAGTTATCGTAGAACCAACCTTCATAAGTCAATATCAAGAGCAATCATATAGATATTTGTTTTGAAATCAAAAGCACAAATTTTACACCTTCGTGAACTTAAAGTGTTTAAGGTGAAAAATGTAAGAACTGTTAAATCAATGCATAAAAGGATTCTTAGCCATAAGCTTGCAATAAAATCATGTCTCCACCACTTATAAGTAAACTAGAAACAAAAATCAAAAGTTCTTATTATAAGGTTTTAATGAGGCTTAGGTTATGGTATAATACGAATAATAAAAAGAGTAATAAATTGAAGGAAATTTACATAACAAAATTACATACAACTTAGTTCTTCAAAATATAGGTCATTCACACCATAATTCCATTATTACTATAACTTTAACCCTTTTTTATTCAATATTATGCTTTCAGTATTTTTTTCGAGCACTCATCATGTACCAACAATTAAAAAAAAATTGGACATTTTCAAAATTTAAGTTTCAAGCAAACAAGTAAATGTAAATAGCCTTCAGGGTTCAAAAATAATAAAAAGGCTTCAAGAAAAATAAGGTAAAGACTAATAACGTGGTTATAATCAATAAAAGGGCTAAGTCTCAAAATTGGTTACCTTGGAGGGATAAAATATGATAAGATAATAAACAAGAAAATAGGCTAAGCAAAGGTTAAATTTAAATGCTTTTATCATTTTAATGTTTCTAATTTAACAAATGTGATCTCAATATGAATAAATAGGCAACTTCTAGAATTATCCAACTATCCATAATAACCCACACGAAATAATAAAAGAGCGTAAAATAATGATGTATTTGCTATTAGGTACAAAAGCTCACAAATGAGAACTAAAAATATAACTTATAAAAGCAAGTATATTCTAACTTTCATGCTTTGCTAATTCAGTTTAATAATCAATAATTATGTAAAGTATTTTGGACAGATTAACTAACTATGGATGTCTATTAGTAAGAATTAATAAAAAAGATTATAATAAACTTAAGACTATTAAAATTCGTTCTCCATACTTAAGATTGTACATTGTGCCTAGTGTATACAATTGAAGCACATAAAAATTAAAAAAACAATAAAAATTGAGAAATGTTTGATTGATATTGCCCTAAATAAGAATATGTACAGAGTCTTGAATTAAAGAAGATCCATCCTATATTAAATACATCCAACCTTGCAAAATATAAACAAAAGAATATAAAAAGATAAAATAAAAATAAAGAACATTGAAATAAAAATAACATAACATAAATAACATTAATATTGTTTAATTTTATGCTATTTAATTTTATTAGTTTTTATTAGTTTGATTTCATTTTGTTTTGTTATTCAAAACCAACCAACACCCCCCTCCAATTTAATTTATTGTTTACATCTAAATATAATTTAGAAAAGTGATTTGATTTAATCTCTGTAAGATTGACCTAGACTTATCATTAGTTATAGTTTTAAGTTTACTTATTTTTGTTATAGTGTTACGGCACATTGTCAACAACATACACGGGCCGCCTGTAACTTCACACAGGTAAGAATTGTCTTTGAAGCTCCACTTGCTTACAATGGCTTATACAATCACTATACACTACCATGTATCTACAAAATTGCTTCAATTCTTCTATTACATGGCATAATTTCACTGGAATACTTCTCCTCTTTGTCTGTGAAGATAATTATCACTACTATAAAACTCTCAAATAACAAGCAAAATATACTAAATATGGGTATATAAATATAGAAAAATAATTGTCTATTAATTTTGGTCTAGAATTTCCTTGTAATTTAATCCTCTATAGATTAACATAGAGGTGTTTTGGTTTGTAATGTCATTAATTACCTTGGTGCATGTTTTGGTTTGTAATGTCACTAATTAACTTGCTCTTTTGTACTTGTATGTATAGAACTCTTTATTTAGTTATGAATTTATTTTAAACTTTTAAAATATATAAATAGTTTTCTATTAAAAACTTAGACTTGTTAGGTTCATTAAAAGTCACAAAAGAAAGGGGCATAACATAATATGAGAATCATTATGATGAAATTAGGATTATTAACAAAATCACCATTGGTATCAATTTTTTATTATAAGATTTGATGTCTTTATTCATCATCTTCTTCATAACGTATAGTTTTTTTTCTAAGGTTGATTTTTTAGTGGGTACTATTACTATTTTAATTTTCAAGATGTTTCCTTTTTAAAGAGCTGGTTTGCTAGAGACACTATTGCAAATAAAATTAGTCTTTAATTCTATAATCACTTACATGTGAGTTTATTTATTTACTTGAATTTTAAATGGTTATCACTTGACTAACTCCAAAGGGCGAGCCAGTTGCTCTTTTACAATTGGAAGGTCAAGGGTTCAAGTCAGGGAAACATCATCTTTGTAAAATCAAAGGTAAGATTATGTACAATTGATAACCCTCCCCTAACCCTTGCAAAGCAGGGAGCCTTGTGCACTAAGGCAGCCCTTTATCACTTGACTTACTCCTCTTCTTTACATGATATTAGACTAATATTATGTTATGTGGTATATGAAAACTATCTCTATGTTAATTATTATCAATATTAAATAATTAGCATTCTTCTAATATTTGAAAATTTAAGATAACATTGTCTCGAGAGTTTAAGAGTGATTATCATAAAAACAATAGACATAGAAGGTGTATGCTTAAATTCGAGTTAAAGAAGACCTTTTACTCCATTGAATAATATTTTAGTCTTCTTTTGACTTTTCTCCACTCTTCGTAAGTTGAATTTTAGAATTATTAATACCATCTTATTCTCCATTTTTATTTAGATTTTATGGTGAACCCTTTCACTCTTTTTAAGGAAATAAGGAATTGACAAAAGTTGAATCTCCCTCGCTTTATCTTTATATCATTAGCAATCTTTATATATCACTTGCATGTAGGCCATTCATCTAAGGCCCTGTTTGGTAATCAACAAATTGCATTAGTTGTTAGCTGATTCTATCAGCTGTTAGCTAATAGCGAATTAATATAACTGATTTGATTAACATATATTATCAACTATTTATTTAAAGATGTTTGATAAAATTAGCTATTTAGTATTAGCTGTTTATATGTTAAATGACTTATAATGGTATGACTTAAAAGAAATTTGTAAGGACATTAAAAGAAATTTGTAAGGACACGAGTATTAGCTGTTTATATCTTAGTATTTCTTTGAATATTTTCATAAAAATTTAGATAGAGCAAAAGAAGTTAACACCATCATTTTCTTCTATATCTTTCATCGAGCCTTAAGAATACTGAAAACCATCTCAATACAACTTCTCAATGATGAATGAGTTCAATTAAAAATTTCTCGAGATTTTCTTGGATTTGCAAGGGCCAATTGAAGAACTTGAGAGATCACTAAAATGCCATTAAAAATAAGCTTGAGAATGGGTTCGATCGAATCACACCGAAAGCTTTTTTCTCAAATGCAACACTAACAAGCTTAATATGAAATTGGAGATGTAAAATGATACCAATTTAATTTATAATTTAAGGAGATATAATTTTTTGTTATTTTAATTTTAATTTGAAATTTGAAAAATTGGAACTATATTTTTAATTTATTAAATTAAAATAATTTTTTTGAAAAAACTGTTTATATTAATCTCTTAAAATTTAACCTTAGATAAAAATAATTAATTTAAATTTAATTTATTAATTTTAGATTAAATTGAATTGAATTAAATACAATATACAAGTGATAATAATATTATATACTAAATATTGATATACAAAGGGGACCTAAATTTCGAGTCTATACAAAAGTAATTAATGTAATGTAATTAGATATAATAGTTTTAAAAATATTTAATTTTATGAAAATTTTAATTTAATATTTAAAATTTTAAAATTTTAATTTAACGATTAACCTTTTAAAATTTATATAAATTAAGCATCTCCATTTCTACATCTCGATCTCTATTTCTTTGAGTAATTTGTAATAACTTTTAGATATAATAGTTTTTTAGTCTCCTAAATTTTCAGCAGTTGGAGGAAAACACTCATCATAGTAGCGTTTTTAAAATCAACCGTTTGGGTTCAATCTGTCAATCCAATAAGCTAATTAGTAAACATAATTATCAATAATTTAACATAGTCAAACAGTTAAAGCATTTCAATCTCAAAAAAAAAAAAGACTAATAAGCTATTTACCAAACAAAACCTTAATCTTCTTTAAAATCTTGAAGACGTGAAGTTCCTTTAAATATAATTGAAATTACTGGTTCTAAACTAACTTGTATGTTTTATGCTAAAAGCTTATTGCTTTAATTCCATGCTTATCAATCATTTATTGGGATTTTAAGGGCCTAATACAAACTCATTGGTTATACATAAATGTTCATCATAAGTATGTGTTTGCTAATATTATTAGTATTTCTTTTGTATTATCTATTGCTTATCAAGTGATTAGGAATTTCAATTATTTCTTCTAAGCTTACTAAATAATTGTCTCCGCTTCTCTATAAAGAATTGAATATAATGTTATTTTTGGATAATTGGTTTTCTCTTCTGTGTAGGCAAACTATAATTGATTAAATCGTTTCGCGGTAACTTGTATGTTCATTGCTGGACGAATCTTCTATTTAACAATACATAGTTTTATTCTGTCCTACGAATCTTAGTCATTTATTTATACGAGTCTCACATTTATTTATACAGAACTCATATAAAACTCATATAAATAAATAATTTAGATTTATGAGATGGACAAAGACATTCTAATATCGGACAAAGAAACAGTGATCATTCGATCTCGCAACTTAGTGCCTGTTTGGTTCAGCTTTTGGAGACTTCAAAAGTACTTTTTTTAGTCGCAAAAGCTATTTTTAGGAAAAAATGGGTGTTTGGCTACAAACTTCAAAAGCACTTTTACAGTAGAAATAACTTTTTAAAAAACTAAAATACAATTTTTTAGAAAAGCCCCAAATTTGAGCTTTTTCGGGTAAATAAAATTTGCGTCAATTACGTAAATTTGCGTCACTGGTTATAACATCCTCTCCTCTCTCTGCTTCTGCTCTGCGTCCAAGCTTTTAATCCCTTCGTTGCTCTTCTTTAAGGCTCACTATACCCTCTTCCTTGCATAGCCAAATCTGCCAGAGATTGCGAGATCCAGAGGTAATTTTTCTCTCCATCGTTGCTTCCATTTCTTTTGATTCGTGGGTTTCTTCTGTTTGATTGGTGGGTGTTAGGAATTTAGAACTCCCAACCAAACTCAACAGTGGGTTCCTTCCAAAATCTAATCTTTTGATTCGTGGGTTCCTTCCCTAATCTATTCAACTGTAAGGCTCTTCTTAGAATCCCAAACTCAACATGGTGATGCAAGTGTTAGTTGATTTTGTGCTTATTTAAGCTGTATACGGCAGTCTTCACTGCTTCGGGCATTTTAGTTGATTTTGTGCTTATTTAAGCTGTATACGGCAGTCTTCACTGCTTCGGGCATTTTGCTGTCATTACTTGTGCATTTCAAACTCTTTGTATGGATAGAAGTAATACTGGGCCAGTTTGTTTCTTTCTTGTTGGGGAGAATTAAAACGGGAAAAGTTTTGTTTTACTTGTGATTGACTTGTTATCATCAACACATGCATTTTAAGTGTTGAAGTCTAAGGGTTTTGTTGTATATATATCATTCTAGTCTTGAAGGAAGCTTTTATATAGGTGGGCTGATGTACAAATTTGTTACAGAGATCCTATATTAAAGGATTACATCAAGGCATATCAATCTTATCTCTTATAATACATATCTTACATAGGAAGATATACTCCCTCCCTTATAAATCACTTATAATTTCATTAATCATATACTAACATTCTTCTTTAAATTGGTTCGGAGGTATCTTTTAAGCCTAATTTGTCCATCAATTTATTAAGAACTTAAGCAGAAATTGTATGGGTTAGAATGTCTTTTAACTGCTCACTCGATTGAATGAAAGGAATGTCTATCTTCTTGAAATTCAACTTCTTTTTTGACGAAGTATCTGTTTACTTCAATATGTTTACTTCGATCATATTATATTAACTTTCTCGAGCTGTTTGATTATCACAGTATAGTAGTGTAGGTTTTTTTGCCTTGAAACCTATTTCAACGAACAAGATCTTAAGTCACAAAAGTTTACATATGATCCATGCCTTTATGTTCTGTTTCTACTGGCGATTCTGCTGTTATATTTTGTTTTTTGCTTCGTCATGTGAGAAGATTGCCATTAACAAATGTAAAGTAATCAGAGCTAGACTTTTGTTCAGTGATGTTTCTTGTCCGATTCACGTTGGTAAATCCTTTTACTTCAATACGTCCATGTCTTTTGAATGTGAAACCTTTTCCTAGAGTCCCCCTTTAGGAAATACATAATTCTTATTACAACAATCCTATGATCTTCACTTGTAGCATATATATGCAATATCGGGACGTATGTTTAAACCAATCAATCATCACACCCAGTCCGAAGCCCCGCAGTGAAGCGGGGTCTGGGGAGGTCTGATAGTACACAACCTTACCCCTACATAGTAGAGAGGCTGTTTCCGGTCGGGACGTATGTGTGACAAATAAATTAATTTATAATCTCCATTGTTGGTATCTTTAATTGTTCATATGCTAGCATACTAGTTTCACATAAGAGATGCATACTTTTTATTGTGACATGTATATACAACCTTTGGACCTTGCAACTTTAATTCTCAAAAAATACTTCAGTCCTCAATCTTTCATTTTAAATTTATAAGACAAACATTTTTTAGCCTTTTCTTTTCGTTTGTTTCAACTATTTACATAAATAATTTGTGGCTCTACCATTCTTGTACGTGATAAATAGAGTTTGATCTAAGTCACATTAGTGATAATCAGTTCGTTTCATAGCATTTTTGGACGTCCCAAGTCATGTCTTTGGTGGTTGCTTCGGGTCATATAAAACTTTCCGCAATCTGCACACTTTTCTACTCGATTGTGGTGGATCGAACTAAGGTGACAGATGCATATAAATTTCTTCTTCCACATATCTATAAAAGAATATATTCTTCACAACAATTATTTTAAAGGCCAATTAAATTTGCTACTAAAGACAGCAAGATTAATGGTTTTTATTTTTGTAAATAGAGTGAAAGTATCTTGATAGTCAATCTCGATTGGTTGTGTATACTGATCAATTGTCTCATCTTCTTTATGCTTTTGGGTGAATGTTCATATAGAACCCATCAATTATATTTTGCCTGGAGTAATACAATATTCTACGTGCCATTTTTTCTAATGCATCACTTCTAGTTTGCATTGATTTTGCCCACTTTGAAATTTTATGAACTTCGTTGACCATTGTATCTAGTTTTATATTTGACATATTCACAAAAGTTTGATGTTGTGGTGACAACATAGAAACATACTTTGTAATTGCATATCTCACTTATCAATTTAGACACTTTCAGGGGTACTTATCTCAGAAATATACATTTGATCTTGAGCAAGTACCTTAGGAGAAAGGGATGTTTCATCATATCATGATTATCTTGTTCACTAGATTCAACATATGATTATCTTGTTGTTCACTAGATTCAACATACATATATTTAGATTTATTTGGGTAACCTGTAAAACCTAAATTCTTTAGATTTATTTAGGTAACCTAATTTCTTTCGTGTGAATTATAAATTCTTGTACTAGATAGCCCTAAACATGCAGATATCTCAAATTAGGTCCCTTTTCGATTCACAGTTAGAAGTTTTTAGAACTGCCAAACTAGGGACTTTGTTCAATAAATACATAATAGTTTTAAAGGCATATGATCACAAAGATTTAAGTAGTGAAGAGCACATATAAAACTCCTAACCATATCCATTAATTTCTTGTTACGCCTTTTTATCATACCGTTTTGTTGAGGTTTGTTGGCATAATATACCGTCTATATAAGCCATGCCTTTCAACGAAATTTGTAAACAGGCCCAGAAATTGTCACGATTCATTATTTTTTTCATACTATTCATCCCCTCTATTAGATTTTTCAATTTCACCATTTTATCTAAATTGCCTTTCAACCTCAACAATGTATACCTTAAGGACACCCACTAATTGTGATTCTTTTCTTAAGTAAATAGATGTAATTATATGATGAGAAGTAACTGATAAAGGTCATGGAATATATTTTTTTTAACTAAAAGATGGATATGGCTCTTTTCTTATTATATTTGATTTGCTTTTCCTTAATGCATACACACATATACTTGGATCAGTAAAACTTAGATCTAGAAGAATATCTCATTCTTTGTTAATCTTTCTTTAGATATATGACTCAAACGATTATTCTACAATTAGCAAAATTTTCATCTTATGCATTATATTTATTTTAACATTACCGTAAACAATAAGCAAAGATTCAACAAATTCAATCTCAAGTTTTAATACTATTCGTAATAACAACACCCAACGAGAGTTCTGCTGAAATGCGAGATTTAGGAAGGTAAAATAGGTAAAATAGTACGTAGTTTTACAACTATACGATAAAGAGGTTTCTGATAAACCGATATGTAGTGCAAACTATTAGTAAGAAAAATCAAACTAATAAATAAATAAGTAAATAAATATTCTTAATCAAACGCGCATGTCTTCTTTATTTTCTTTTTTTCTTTTTTGGTGTAAACCAGGGTATCCCCTGCCGGACGCAGAGACTAATCCCTTCGCCACGGGAGCTCGCACGAAGCAGTAAATGGCTGGACACGAGATGTGCTCCATTTCCATGAGTGGGGGTTCGAACCCCCCACCACATGGTTAAGGGACGAGACGAGCTTACCATCACGCCACATTCTTTGAATATAAAAATATATTCAACCCAAAAAAATAATTTACTCTTTTTATTTTTACTTTCTCGTACATCTTTTGCGTGAATTACCATCTAAGTTATTGACAATGTCACAGAGGTTGTCACTCTATTCAAAACACACGAAGAACTTGACAACTTCACGGTAGTGTGATTTTAGTTATTAGTCACTGCAGATTCAAGGATGCGATATTGTCAAGTTTTTTATCATTAGCTTCATCATTCACGTAAATATATCGGTAAAAGGTGCAAAATTCTCATACGATTTTATTTATTTTAAATTATGTAGAAAACACTTTATAAGATTAATATCAATGTTTTAAAAATAAGTTAACTCGTAACATAAAAAGTTTAAGATTTAAAAAGTTTAACTATTATTAAATTCTCGTAAGATCAGCTAAAGATTAAATAAAATTAAAGAATTTGAAATACAATTGAAATAGATTATCTTTACATATCAAAAAATTTAAAGTTTAATTAAAAAAAATATTGTTAAATGAAAATTAATTCTTTTATTTTAGTTTATAAGAATTTAATAATTTACAAAGATTTATCAGTTCTTAACAATAAAAGTTATTAAAGTCAATCGAACCGAAAAATTAAAAGTTGAACTAATAAATTAAACGGTTCAAAGTTTTTAAGGTTTTGAACTAGTTGATTTTTTTAATCATTCATTAAAATAAACAATTCTTTAACATTAAAAATTTTAAATTATTTTAATAGAAAATGTTATATGATTAAAGATTTTACATGTACCAATATTTATATAATTATGTTAATATAACCATAATTTAACCTGATTTTAGTCAACTATTCTCATATATTTAAAAATAAATGTTGGACAATTTTTTCCTTTCTCATAAAGTTGGACAACATTTAATTGCATTTTTTAGTTTTTGAATAACTTATCGGTTAATTTACGTAATTTGATATAGATAAAAATAATAAAGTGGCCCAATAAATGATCTAAATCAATAGGTTAAAGTCTATGTAAAAAATTGGTCCCAATAAGTGTAGACCGAACTCATATCGGGTCTGTGATGGGGAAGCTTGATATGAAAGCTATATATAAAGGTTAATGTCTCCTGCAGCTGCTCATATCAATCGTAAGCATAAGGATTCTCTGACCCGTTAAGAGAACTTATGTTTTGAGAAAACTATAGAAAGACTTTATTCATGCCTCAGAGAGCAGTTCCCGTGAAGGCGACGGTGGATTCATGCTCGCTTCGGCTTCGAAAAGCTCGTTTAAAGTTATAGAGACCGAAATCAGGTATTTTCTGCATTTCTTTGTTTCTTGCCCTTTCACGTTCGATCCGAGACGCGTAACTAAGGTACGGTTACGTATTACACGTGATATCAGAGCGGGGACATGATAGGGTGGTTAAAAACGAAGATTTTTCAGTTTTCTCTCCATAAAGTTTTCTGATATTTAACTTTTGTTTATCGGTTTTTTCTTGCTTTTTATTGCATGAAAGTAGTACACAAGTGTTTAGGCTTGAGAAACAGGGTGAAAACGAGCTCGGGAGAGAGGGGGATGAAGACATCGGATGCATGTGCAATACTTGCCCGACGGGTGCACAATACTATCCCGAGAGGTGGTACGTTTGGCGCGTGCATCATGGGTCGACATGTGGGTGGACAGTGCCACGCCACGTATCGGCGCGTGCAACACATGCTCCATCAGATAAGCACGTGTGGGCGCGTGCTACGCATGCACCATTTACTATTGAGGTGCGTTGCTGGGCGGCGCGTGAGCTGAAGTCAGCGGATGACATCAGCGCTACAGTGCGCTGAGACATTGCTGACATCAACTGTACATAATTTCTACAGTAATTTAAAAAAGACACACAAAAATTTTAAATTTTCAATAAGGGTGTTTTAGGTCAGTTTTCAGGTCTGAAAAATTTATAAAGTAAAATTTTCTACTTTTCTGGGATTATTACATTAGTAATAAACCAAAGTTTAACACTAGGAAAAGGAATTGGGGCATTTTGAATCTGATTTCGAGTGAATTTTCATGCTTCAGACATCACATGAGAGAGATACTTCAAGTTTTCGTATCTTGGTCTTATGTTCAGTGTTCGGGATCGCATGATAGTTATTTGAAAAAAGAATTGAGACATTCTGAAGCCATTTTTGAGTGAATTTTTGTGCAACGAACTTGCCATAAGGGCGATACATGAGGTTCTCAAGTCTTAGGTGATTTGTTCAGTGTCAAGTGATGCATGATAGTTGCTCTACTGAGATTTTTCCTTTGCGAAAGTCTTAAATGAAGTTTTCAGAGAAGTCTTTAGCACGAGTGTGAGAGAAGGTCTTCAGCACCAATGTGTGACAATAAGACTGTGCATTTGAATTTTTGCATTTATTGATGTTATATTGTCACATACCATATGCTCTTAAAGAATGTGAGGATAACATAAAGATGTATCCCTTGTGTTTGTGGACTTTTTGAGTGAGGATAACTAAACTGGCTTTTCAAGTCAATATTTTGAATTGTTCTACTTGCATGTTGGGGGATGTCTCTGATTTTATGATTGGTTATTCTGCTCAAAGGTATTGGCCTTACATAACATTTTGAGATGTGTATAAAGGTATTAGATGGAGAAAAGCTGTTGCTCAAGTGATCTATTCACCCAAAGGTGGTAATGTCATAAGAGTTGATAGTTTGTACTCTGATCGCTTTTATGTGGAGGTCTAATTGTATATATTATGTATTCAGCCCAAAGGTGTTTTATAATATGTGTAATCAGATTTTCAGTAAAGATACTATTCAACAACTTTGAGTATCGTTGTTATCCTACATTTGTGCTGATTGAAACATTGTTATTTTGTAGTTACCTTTTCAGTCAACAAAATTAGTGTCACCGTTAAAACCTTGACTGGTTTCAATACAAAGAAGTGGACGGAGGATTATTGAATGTTATGGAGGATATGACCATACAGACGGATAAGCCATCTCCACCTACATCCATGAGCTCGAGAGTTCATAAAGTAGCCTACAAAGCTTGGGATCGGTATAACAAATTATGTCTGATGACTATTAAGAGATCCATACCTGACCATCTGCTTAGTGGACTTTCGGACACAAACATAGCGAAGTAATTTCTTGGAAATGTCTCCTAGAGATACACAGGCTCACCTAATATTGAGACAAGTGCCTTGATGAAAGAATTATTCTCTATAAGGTATATGGGAGAAGGGGGAGTAATGGAGTACATATCAAGAATGATCTATCTTCACAGTAGACTAAAGATGTTAAACATTCCTCTTCCTGATGTCTTCATAGTTCACCAGAATCTGAATACACTCCCTCCAGAGTTTAGTAATCTGGTGATGACATATTACTCGCTGGATGAAGAATGAGACTTCAACACTTTGATAGCTCATTGTTTTGTTGAGGAGGAGAAACTCAAGCTTGCTACTCCTACAGCTCTCGAAGCAACTAAAGGGAAAGCAAAGATGAAGCCCACTAAGATCACAGGTAGAAAGTTCAAATCTTCTCCACTTGCTAATGTTGGTTAAACCAGTGCTAGTAAAGGTTCACATGATATAAAGAATAGTGACTTAATTAACTGTGCCGAGTAGTTCTGAGCAAAATGGTGTGTTGCCGAAAGACATAATTGCACCCTAAAGGACTTGAAGAAGTCGATGCAGAACAAAGTTATTCTACCTAATTATGTAGAAGTTTGAAAACTCAGTCTTGCACACATTCATGTATGGGGCTGCCCTACTAAGATAGAAAATCCTTATAAAGAAAGATTGCATGCTTGTTCTGTTCATTGTTATTTAGTAAGATATCTAGACCATTTTAAGGCTACAAATTTTATTATATAGAAGGTGAGACCAGAATAGTGGAATCACAAACAACTAAGTTTCTATAATACAATGTTTATGACGATGGTGGGCCCTTTGACCCTTCGGATGATAGCAAGGCAGATACTACAGTTATTATGCACCCACTGCTCATACAGTTAGATCCGGTGGATTTAGGCCTTTGTTCCATACCTGTACAAGAACAAGAATCCATACATGCACGCATAGAGGCTCCTGGGGATACAAGATCTAATGCAGTTAAGTAAATCCCTAGAGTGAGACGACCTGCTATCTCATCCGATTACATAATCTATTAGGTGGACAGGACTATGATATTAAACATGTTTCGAATCCAGCTAGTTTTATAGAAGTTGTTTCTGGACCCAATGCAGATCTGTGGTGGGATGCAATGAATGACAAGATGCAATCCAAAAAGCATAGTAAGGTTTGGGAGCCAGTTGATTTACAACGGAACTGCAAACTCGTCAGTTGTAAATGAAGATTAGACCTAAAGGATTTCAAGATAGAGTTCAGTTGTTTATAGGCTGGCTCAGTTGCCTAATGGTTCACTCAAGGAGAAAAGCTAACTTTAATGTTACCATTTCTCTCGTATCCTCGTAGGATACATTTTGAGTAATTAAGGCAATTGTAGCTCATGATGATATAGAGTTGCATCAAATGACTGTCAAAACTACTTTCTTGAGTAAAGACCTTTTATGAAGAGGTCTATGTGCTATAACCTGAAGGATTTTAGGATCCAAATGAAACTGACATGGTTTGTGCATTATGCAGATCAATATATGGTTTACTTTAAAGCTCTCGAAAGTGATACCTTACATTTGATGAGGTTATTACCTCTTTCAGCTTCATGCAAAAAAAGTTTAAAGATGCATATATCATGAGGTCAGGGGAAACAAAGTTATCTTCCTATTATTGCATATAGATGATATATTGCTCACGTCAAATTACTTGACCATGTTGTATAAGGTTAAGCAACGTTTAGTTGAGAACTTTGACATAAAGGACCTTGGAGTAACATCTTTTTTCCGAAGTATTCAGATTAATCGGGACAAATCTCAACACTCATCAGACCTCTCACAAAGTGCATACATTGAATATATGTTACAAAGGTTTAATACAGTTAATTGTACACCTATCGTAGAACCTATCTCTCATAGTGAGAGATAATCTTTGGCACAGCATCCAAAGAATAAAGTAAAGAGAGAGGTTATAAGGAATATTTTGTATTCTAGTATGGTTGCTAGTCTGATATATACTCGACTATGTACTAAGCAGGACATTACATTTACTGTTTGACTGTTTGGTCAGTATCTGGTTAACCCAAGAGTAAACCATTGGAATGCAGTCTAGCGAGTGTTGAGATATTTAAAGGAACTGAGGATTATATGTTAACATATAACACAGTTAACAGACCAAACCTCGTTGGGAATTCAGATTCAAATTTGGCTATGTGTCCGTATGATTGAAAGTTCACTTAAGGTTACATGTTTTAAGTTTGTAGATGATATAATATCGTAGAAGAGTGTCAAGTAGACACAAGTGACTTCCTCAATCATACATGCAGAATGTATACTATAGGGCTACTTCACAGACAGTTTAGCTCAGAAACTTGATTTCTGAGTTATCTGTGGTTGATTTAGTGGTTAGACCCATTTGATTGTACAATGGTAATATTCTTGCTATGTTATTTAATAACAACAAAGAATGTCATAGGTCTTAGCATTTAAAGGACAATTATTTGGCCATAAAGGTGTTGATACAAAAAGGTGACATTAAGGTTTAGAGCATTTAAGAACTAAGGAAATGATAGTCGATTCTTTAACTAAAGTACTTCACCCACTTGTGTATGTGACACAAGTATATAATATGGGTGTTTTGACATCCTTAGACAATGTTACTTAGGAGATCGTTATGTTTGCTCCATGTACATTTGTACATTTTGATGTATTATGATAGTATAATGGTTCATCGATAAAGATGATCATCGTTTATTCTCAGTAATACATTTTATCATATATTGTCATAATACGTATAAAAGTCTTAAATTTGTGTCAATCTTAAGCATTTAAAGGTCATTGGGCATATATATAGATTGACTTTGAGCCTATGTCATTAAGACACATACAGTTTTATATGGATATCCATAAAGTTTGACATGACACAGGAGGATATAAGTTTTTAATCCCATAAAGGTTCTCTAATACAGTTTAGTATTCAGTTGGAGAACATAAAAATGTTCTCTAATACAGTTTAGCATTCAGTTGGAGAACATAAAGGTTTTCTCTAATGCAGTTTAATATTTGATAAGAGGAAACAAGTTTTCTCTAATGATGTTTAGCATTCAATGAGAGAAAACATGATTTCTCTAATATAGTTTAGGATATACAATTTAGCATAAAGTTGGAGAAATCGAGACTTACAAACGAAGATGATATAATTTAGATCATAAAGGTATCATCTTAGTTTGCCACACTTCATTTTCCCATTCATGTTAGTGAGAGATATTAGGTATACGTGATTGTATTAGATCTGTCTCGCACATGACACATGTATTTGATACTTTTTGGTATTGAAAGCCTTGAAGGACGGAATGATAGACTTTCGTTATCTTTGAATCAAATGTTCTGTTTTTAAACTTAGTCGACTAATTCAGTAGCGTGACTTAATTGAGTTCTTAAACTGTTTTCAAACTAGAGTCAAAATTGCAATTAATGTTTGTCTAAGGGAGATAATGTTGGACATTTTTGCCCTTTCCCATAAAGTTGGACAACATTTAATTGTATTTTTTGGTTTTTGAATAACTTATCGGTTAAGTTACGTATTTGATCTAGATAAAGATAATAAAGTGACTTAATAAATGATCTAAAATCAATAGGTCGAAGTCTGTGTAGAAAATGGATTTCAATCAGTGTGGACAGGACCCATATTGGGTATGTGATAGGGAAGCCTGATATGGAAGTTATGTATAAAGGTTAAGGTCTCCTGAAATTACTCATATCAATCGTAAGCATAAGAATTCTCTAACCCGATAAGAGAACTTGCGTTTTGAGAAAACTATAGAAAGACCTTACCTTTGTCCCAGAGAGCAATTCCCGTGAAGGCGGCGGTGGATTCTCGTTCATTTCAACTTCAAAAAGCTTGTTTGAAGTTATGGAGATCGAAATCAAATATTTTCCCCATTTCTTCATTTTTTGACCTTTCATGTTTGATCCAACTTACGTAATTAAGATACCGTTACGTATTACAATAAATGCCTAGCCTAGTTAAATAAACGATTTTTAGTGGAAAATTCTTTAAAACATTTTAATACTATAGAATAAATTTAAAAAATAAAAATTAGAATAAACAGAAAAAGAACTCCGCATTTCACCCGCGGATGTGGAGGGTAATTAACAACTCATTTAAGGCCCCGACCGATTCTGCACAGATCCAACCACCCACGGCTTCATCGTACTCTTCACCTTAAATTGCCACCGTCGTATTGAAACTAAACTTTCCTATCGCTGTATTAAATTACTTAAGTTTCCTAAGTTCTTTATTGCTAGCAAACGATTTTCTGATCTTTGTCCTGTTCAGTAACAAGCGGTTATTTTATATTACTGATTGTGAAGATTAATACTCAGAAAACATTATCTTCAAAAAAAAAAAAAAACTCAAAAAACATTAATGGCTGTCGGTTGGGCAGGTAAGAATCATGAACATCGTTGTTTTTTAGGTTCATGTAACCGTCTCAGGGTCTTCTTCATGAATAAAACAGAATCACCCTTTGAATTTTGCTGCTCTGACAAGGATTTGGATATTGGAACTATATGTATAAGCTGCGTAATACTAGAACAAGCAGCTGTATTTGCCAAGCCTGAAACCCCTGCAAGAATTAACAGAATGGCGACGTCTTTCTCACATTTCTCTAGCAAAATCAGAGTCACTACCTTTTTTATCTTGTATTCAAGTCTTGCTACCTCTATTTCTACAAAAACTAGCCTGGAAGCTGTACCCTTCAAGAAGATCTATGCTTTTGGTGATTCCTTTACTGATACTGGCAACACAAAGTCTCTATCAGGTCCTAGTGGTTCCAATTCTCCATATGGCATCACTTTCTTCCACCACTCTACCAACCGATACTCTGACGGTCGGCTTGTGATCGACTTTGTGGCTGAATCACTGTCCTTGCCCTTCTTACCTCCGTACCGTTACATGAAGGGCAATGGAGCTTATGGTGTCAACTTTGCTGTTGCTGGTTCTACTGCTATAAGTCATTCTTTCTTTGTAAAGAACAATCTCACTTTGAACATTACTCCAGAATCCATCCAAACTCAGCTTTTGTGGTTCAACAAGTTCATGGAGCGTCAGGGGTGTATAGGGTCAGCATCTTCAAGCCCCGCATGTAAAGCAGCTTTTGATGATGCATTGTTCTGGGTTGGTGAAATGGGAGTTAATGACTATGCTTACACTATAGGATCTACTGTTCCTAACGAGACCATTCAAAAGCTTGTGATCAGCAGCCTCACTGGATTTCTAGAGGTATGAGCTCGACTTCTTCATCTTCGATTAGTTTTTCCTTGCAAGTATTCTGAAACAACTAGCCTGTATTCTGATAGCTAAGGTTAAAACCTTATCATCGACCAGAGTTCAAATCCTGTAAGAGCATTCTGATACACTAAAAACAAACATTGGAAGTCTGTAAACTAATATCGGCATATATGATAAGGTTTAGCCCTATTGAATACCACTTTGCTCTTGTTTTGAAGATTTGAAGCTGATATCCTTATTCTCAACTATTCAAGTCATCCTAACAGAACATTGGTGATGATTCTGCAGAATCTATCGATCTGATTTCATATCGCTTAAATTTCGCTAAATTGCAGGAAATATTAAATAAAGGGGCAAGACATGTTCTGGTCCAAGGTCTTCCACCATCAGGATGCTTGCCACTGGCCTTGGTTCTGACTTCTGAAGATGACAGAGACAACATAGGCTGTGCGAAGAGTGTGAACAGCCAAACCCAAAACCATAACATCATTTATCAAGCCAAATTGCAAAACCTTAGGAGGCAATTTCCTGAAGCTGTCATTACTTATCTCGATTACTGGACCGCATATCACACGGTCGTGGAAAATCCGGCAAGGTACGGTTTCGAGGAGCCACTGAAGGCATGCTGTGGTTCTGGAGGCCCTCCCTACAACTTCCAAGTGTTTGCTACATGTGGTACGCCTTCTGCAAGCGTCTGCCAAAACCCTTCTCAGTACATCAACTGGGACGGTGTTCACCTCACCGAGGCCATGTATAAGGTACTTGCCGACATGTTTGTCAATGGAACATTCAGTCACCCTCCGTTTAGTGAGTTGTTGGCTAAGAAACTGCGTGGAGATTAAACAATTTGTAGCTTTTTCAGTTAGAACACAGTATCTCCAGTCTTTGTGGTTGAGGTTTTGGTTCAAAGAATATTTAATCCTGTCGGTTTACTATTAACTACTGGCACATAAGTTTTTCAAGATCAAATAAAAACCATATTATGACATTTAGTATTCAACTTAGCATTATGAAAAAAATAACAACTTTTATTTTGATCCATCTCAATAGGTTATACCAGCAATTCACAATCTCATAAGACTTGAAGTCTGAATATAGAAAAACAAGATCCTGGATATCCTTCTTGATCATACTTCATATTCCAACTTGAATTTACAGAGAAATAAACTTACCAAAAAGAAAAAGTGCACAGAACATAATTCATAAAAGTGCACAGAACATAATTCATTCACTTCTACGGCTTTTAAATTGCACTTGAAGAGGATAGAAAGGCAATTTATCAATTTCCATAAAAAGTTTGAGAAAAGCCATAACATTTAACAACTATGCCTCTATCTGAGGTTATATTATTCTTAACAGTTTCCAAGGAGATACAATGAATTATGAAAACCTCATCAGGCTTACAAAAAAGCAATGGTTGGCATTTTCTTTCTCTATACATGATTGCACCTGCTCAAGCTAGATCAAGTACTCGTAATACATCAAGAACAGAGCGTCCGGGATGTCTTTAGGGAGGCTATTTATATAGAGGTAGAAGCGGAATATATCATCCTTCAACACAGTTTTTGTGTCAACAACATCAGTACTGCATGTTAGAACCCATAAGTCACCAGAATTGACTCTTCTAAGACTACCTCGGCAAAATGGACAAGACTCATTCCTTGTGTTCCTGGATATCATCTCATGCTTCTGTCATGTCCTATGTTAAATTCTGAAGAACATAAAAATGAGAAGGAAAAGGGTACTTCACATACCAGTCACGGTAGCAATTGACGCACATTGTATGGCAGCAGGTTGGCACGACCATTTTTGTGCAAGCCTCCAAGCAGATGCCACATTCATCTTCCCTCTCCCGATCCGAATCCAGAAGTTTCAGCCTATCCTGTAATCTCTTCTTTATAGCCATCTCCATGCAGTGACCTTCTTCATGAGTCACTTTCAGTTCTGTAAAGTAACCATGAAGTTGTTGCAGTGACGGTAATATAACACCTGCCATTTGGAATCAGCCACAGATTGAATAATATCTATGCAACAACCATAAAAGCTAGACTCTCGTGAGCATTCTAACTTGGAACTAAACTTCAGGAGAACTGGAAGCTCAAAATCTTGGAAGCAGATTTCTTTACTGATATACGCTTATCCAATAAATACATACATGGGCAACAAGAACAGAGGTATTAGAGACAATCTACGCACCATAGAACTCCCCAACGGTTGCTTTCCTACCCCATGAAGAGATCTTTGGCCTCCCATCTGAATATATCTGATATAATTTATTGTTCAATACAATCAAGGATTTTAGAAATTATTGAAAACGTGGAGCAGGAAAAGAAAAAGATAGGAAACAAGAGAAAAGAGAACAAGAAAAGAGAAATATAATTCAACCATTCAGTCCGTAGGGATTGCACAAGGAAATAAGTAATGACAAAGTGTGGACCAACCTTATATACAACAATATGAAAAAGGCTTAAATATCTTGATAGTAGACATCTGCAAGAGCAATCCGACCACCGGAGTAACAAGAAGAAAATAGGAGCCCAGGGTTTGTAAAGTAGTTTCATCTGAACACAAAACTCACCCTTGGCTCTTGGTATAGATGCTGCCCTGCATGTAAAATTCAAGTTATACCCACAAGTAACAGACAGAGCCCCTTCCAAGTCAAACAAAGGAGAAGAAAAAAAGAGTAAAGCTGAAGAACTGTAAAACCCATCAAGAAAAACATATCCGATCACAAATTGCCAATAATTTCAGAGAATTACTCCACCGCATAAGGGCATTAGTTATACCAGAAATTAACAGAAATGAGATAAAATGAGACACGCACAACAAGAGAAGAACGCTTACAGCACATTAGCATGTTGGATATCAGCTTCAAGCACCTTGACAGAGTCTTGGTAAGAGTACCCAGAAGCAAGTTCATAATAATCCATAATCGCAGTCACTCTTGGCCCTTAGAACAGAAAAGATATATAGGAGGGAAACGGTCAAATAAATAAGGAAAATAGAAGTTGGTCCAATCTAACTCCTATACTCATAAAGCATTGAACTTTCTTGTTAGTTGAACAAAGGCAAGGTAGAAAACGTAAGTTCTTGGGAGTCTAGACTCTCTAGAATGTGTCGTTCGTTTTGATGTTTTCTAAAGAACCCACCAAATCGTCCAAAAGTAAATTGCTCCAGGTTATCCTACACAAACACAAAAAACATGAAGGCTGTCTTCTTTCTTTGTTTTATAATTAATTTTCGGTTGGTTATACATTACAATCTAATGCAAGTATTAGTGCTAGCTTTAGAATAATGTGTCTTGGACTCTGTTTACTGTTCAGTTGGCAAACACGAGTTGGCAAACAAACTTCTCCTTTTTATCTAATCATAAGGGCTTATAAAAACTGAACAGAAGTCATGCAATTCAAGTTTCATATTCCCACTGTACTTGTCATCGAGTTGGATATAACTGCTACAAAAATCACAAAATCTACAACTCGCCAGCTTTCAGGATAGGATTTCATTCCTCTATAGCTAAGAAAATGTTAAAAAGCTTTTTTCTTTAAGTTCCAAGGAGAAATTTGCACTCTTTCTGATTCTTAATCACTACTGACTCTTACCCTTCTTTTAGAAGGCTCTGAGTAGTTGGTAGATTAGGTTTGTGACGGCCAGAGCTGGCCTTGCTTGCTCTGAATGGAATTTTTTACTACTAAGAATGAAGGCAGCTGCTGCGGCTACAGGAGAACTGGTTACTTATTGGTTTTTTATTTTGAATATTCGTAAGTGTTAGTGGCAGTGGCAACGGCAGTGGCAGTGGCAGTGGCCGGTGGACATATAACAAGAGCAAAAGACATATCCATTGCTTGGGTATGGTTGGTCTTAAGTTATCTCAGTATTATTTGTTTAATACAACACTTTAACCACTTTAGAATACGAGATCCTTTTCAACATTCGCCCGGAAATGTAGGAACTCGACGTTCAAAGTTGAGCAACGACCACCAATAGAAGAAGACCTTGAAATGGTCAATCGTTAAAAAAGTAAATGGATCAATTTTTCACTTATGGGTTTATTTGATTCCATTCTATGTTTTTAATTTTCAGTTTTCATTTTAGTTTTTTATTTTTAGTTTCTTTCTAATAAAAACAAAATTTTGGTTGTTAACATTAATATAATTATACTTTTATTACTGATAGTAATTACAAATTATATAAAATTTTAAAATAAATTATTTTAATTAATTAAATTTATTTTTAATCTTATATAATATTTATTAATAAATTATCGACTAAAATTATTTTATTTATTAAAATAAAATAATCATAAACTGATTTAATTTATAAAGTAATATTTATTTTCATTATTAATTAAAATTTTATTTGAAATTAATATATTTGAAGTTATTTCAAAATTACTTATATTTATTAATAATTATTAATTTAATTACAAAAAACAAATGAATTATTCAATTTTAATTAATTAATTATAATATTAAATTAAATTATTCACAATTTTTATTAATAGCTAATATATTAAATAATTAAATAATATATATTTAATTGATAGTAAATCAGATTATAAAAAACAAAAATATAAAACAAAAACAATTTTTATGATTTTTATAAACTTTA